>SJYA01000990.1:0-41487 GCA_006410615.1 Neotragus moschatus | reverse complement strand
TGGAGTGGATTGCCATTTCCTTCTCCAGGGGATCTTCCCAACCCAGGGATCAAACCCAGGTCTCCCACAATGCAGGCAGACTCTTTACCATCTGAGCTACCAGGAATCCCATATGACCCAGCAATTCTGTTCCTAGCAATATATTCCAGAGAATTGAAAATACATGGCCACACAAAAAAACTGTACTGTACATGAATGTTCATAGTAGCATTAGTTATAATAGCCAAAATGAAACAGTTCAAATGTCCACCAATGGATGAATGAATGAACAAATTGTTGTATATCCATACAATGGAATATTTTATAGCCATAAAAATAAAGATTTGATATATGCTACAACATAAATAACCTGGAGAAGGGCATGGCAACCTACTCCAGTATTCTTGCTTGGAGATTGCTATGGACAGAGGAGCCTTGTGGGCTACAGGCCACTGGGTGGCAAAGAGTTGGACATGACTGAAGTGACTTAGCACGCATACACAACGTAAATGAACTTTGGAAACATGCTGAGTGAAAGAAACCAGTCATAAAATTACATAATATGTGATCTGTTTATATGAAATGTCCAGTATAGGTAACTCTACAAACACACACACACACACACACACACACANGCACGCATACACAACGTAAATGAACTTTGGAAACATGCTGAGTGAAAGAAACCAGTCATAAAATTACATAATATGTGATCTGTTTATATGAAATGTCCAGTATAGGTAACTCTACAAACACACACACACACACACACACACACACACACACACACACATTACTGATTGCCAGAGGCTGGTGGAGAGGGAACAGAAAGTGACTGCTAACGGGTACAGTGTTTTTTTGGGGGTTGATGAAATGTTCTGATATTAGACAGTTATGATTATTGCATAGCTCTGTGACTATACTAAAAAACAGTGAATTCTACACTTTAAAAAGGTGAGTCCTATGAACTGTATCTCCTTTTAAGAAAAATCAATGTCCTCTGAATATATCCAAATCGAATAACCATAGGACAAAATTTCAGGCTTTGGTGGAGTTTTTGAATCTGGACATTGCCACATAAAGATTTCCTATAGATCCATGCCTATCAAGTGATTTCTGTTTTGTTTGTTTGCTTTTTATTTTAAAGCTAAAGAAACAATCCAAGATTGTGTCTTTTTAATGCCAAAAAAACTGATTAAGAAGTGATGAAAGTAATGTAATAGGTTATTTTGGTTTTATTAAATATAAACTTTTTTCCTTTTATTAGGCAAACTATTAGGTATATTAATTTTTAAAACTAAAAACTATAAAGGAATGAATCTTCTATCAAGTATTCCTCAAACTGTGCATTTGGGGCCTTATGAGAAATGCTGACCAGGGCTTAAGGATGCTATGATAGGGGGAACTTTATGTAAACATAGTCACTTCTCTATATCCACAGGTTCTGCATCTGTGGATTGAATTTCAATTGGCTGTTGATTGAATTCACAAATGTAAAGCTTGCAGATATGGAGGACCAACTGTACTATACAATTTTATATAAAGGACTTGAGCGTTCATAGATTTTGGTGTCCGTGGGTAGTTCTAGACCCAATAATACACTGTGGATACTAAAGGATGAGTATACAGTTCTCTTTTCATTTCTGTCAGTTTTAGTTTCATATCTTTGGTGCTCTATGGTTAGGTGAAAATATATTTATAGTTGCTATATCTTCCTGATGGACTGATAGTTTTAGTATCATATTATGTCCCTCCAGCTTTATGGTGATTGTTTGTACGGTGCATCTTTTTCCATTATTTTACTTTTAAACTATTTGTAATTTTGACAATAACCTGTATCTTCCATAGAAAGCATATGTTTGTTTTTTAAAAAACTTTTTATTTTATACTGGAGTATGCTAAGTTGTTTCAGTTGTGTCCAACTCTGTGCAACAATATAGACTATAGCCCATAGCCCACCAAGCTCCTCTGTCCATGGGATTCTCCAGGCAAGAATACTGCAGTGGGTTGTCCTGTCCTTCTCCAGGGGATCTTCCTGACTCAGGGATCAAACTCAGATGTCCTGCTTTGCAGACAACTTCTTTACCATCTGAGCTACCAGGAAAGACCAGTAGCCGATTAGCAATGTTGTTAGACAGCACATATTAGGATCTTTTTTTTTTTGAACCCAGTCAGACAGTCTCTGCCTTTTGATTAGACTGTCTGAGCCACAGCTCTGAGTAAGAATAAGAGTAAGAATAGCTCAAGGGATTTCCTTGGTGGTACAGTGTTTAAGACTCAGTGCTTCCAATGCAGGAGGCCTGGTTTCCATTCCTGGTGAGGAAACTAGATCCCATATACCTCAACTAAGAGTTCACATGCTACAGTGAAGGTCAAAGATCCTATGTGTTCCTACTAAGACTTGGCACAGTTAAATAAAAGAATATATATAAAAAAAGAAACAGCTCAATTCTAAGTGACACCCCAGCTTGAGGAACTAAGTGCTCAGTGGATGTGGGGCACAACCCCAGGTGGCCTTGGCTTGTCTCCCTTGTCCTATGAGCTGAGGCAAGATTAGTTGGGATCTCAGTGTCCTACGTAGGTAGAACCTTTGTCTCATGAATGGGAGAATGGAGCCCTTGCCTCTTGGCTACACTTATCTAGAACATTCCCTCAGGAATATTCTGCTGGGTGCAGAATGAAAAATGCTGATGTCTGGAGGAATCAGAACCTTGTGTTCCTGGCTGCACCATTCTGGGTGGAGTTCCCATCTCCTTGAGCTGGTAATAGGGAGGGACAGTGTGCATCTTGGTTCAGATGCCACAGACTCTTGTAGTTTTATGGAATTTTAGTAAATATTCTTGAGTAAATATTTCCTTGTATGCTGTAGGGCCATTTATATTTTTATATGACCAACTATTATTATTTTTTTTAATAATTAAAAATATGTGTTTTATTTTTGCTTGGCTATGTTGGGTCTTGGTGACAGCATGAGGGCTCTTCGTTGCGGAGCTCAAGCTTCTCTAGTTGTGACGTCTGTGCTTCTCTCTAGTTCTGGCTCGTGGACTTAGTTGCCCTGCCACATCATGTGGGATCTTAGTTTCACAACCAGGGATTGAATCTACATCCCCTGTGTTTGAAGGTGGATTCTTAACCACAGACTACCAAGGAAGTCCCCAGCCANTCGTTGCGGAGCTCAAGCTTCTCTAGTTGTGACGTCTGTGCTTCTCTCTAGTTCTGGCTCGTGGACTTAGTTGCCCTGCCACATCATGTGGGATCTTAGTTCCACAACCAGGGATTGAATCTACATCCCCTGTGTTTGAAGGTGGATTCTTAACCACAGACTACCAAGGAAGTTGCCAGCCAACTATTTTTATATGGCTGTTTAAAATATACTTCTCATCAGTTTTGCTGAGGAGTGAGTCTGGGTTGCACTGTAGTGCCAGAAGTGGAAGTAGGAAGGAGAAACTGATCAAGTATAGATTGCCATTGTCTTTAGTTGAATGCTTGAAGTATTTTTAGTTGCTACTGGGAGGCATAAGATATATTTGTGCTATTGCTGCTGTTACTGCTACTAATGGACTTCCCAGGTGGCGCTAGTGATAAAGAATCCACCTGCCAACACAAGAGGCGCAGGTTTGATCCTTGGGTCAGGAAGATCCCCTGGAGTGGGAAATACCAACCTACTCCAGTATTCTTGCCTGCAAAGTCTCATGGACAGAGGAGCCAGGCAGGCTACAGTCCAAAGGGTCACGAAGAGTCAGACGTGACTGAGTTGCAGCACTACTACTACTACTAACAATAATTTTCTTAGGTTAGTATCCCAGAGGCAAAGTCTAAAGTCATAGTTCTTATAGATGATTGGTTAATTAAGTCCTCTTAGAAGAAATCTTTAGAGAAGTGGTGACATGAGAGCATGCAAGTTCCCAGGCATCTCAAGGGAGATGGTGTGAGCCTGTCTAGCAGCCAACACTCATAGCATCTAGGGATGGATATTCTGTAGTAAAGAAACTCAGAGTAGAGTTCAATAGCACCTGGTATAAGAATCTAAATCAACTCATAAAAATAACTGTAGTAAGTATATTGAAAAGCAGAGACATTACTTTGCCAACAAAGNTAAGAGAAATACCAATAACCTCAGATATGCAGATGACAGCACCCTTATGGCAGACAGTGAAGAAGAACTAAAGGGGCCTCTTGACGAAAGTGAAAGAGGACTGTGAAAAAGTTGGCTTAAAGCTCAACATTCAGAAAACGAAGATCATGGCATCTGGTCCCACTACTTCATGGGAAATAGATGGGGAAACAGTGGAAACAGTGTCAGATTTTATTTTGGGGGGCTCCAAAATCACTGCAGATGGTGACTGCAGCCATGAAATTAAAAGACGCTTACTCCTTGGAAGAAAAGTTATGACCAACCTAGACAGCATATTCAAAAGCAGAGACATTACTTTGCCAACAAAGGTCTGTCTAGTCAAGGCTATGGTTTTTCCAGTGGTCATGTATGGATGTGAGAGCTGGACTGTGAAGAAAGCTGAGCACCGAAGAATTGATGCTTTTGAACTGTGGTGTTGGAGAAGACTCTTGAGAGTCCCTTGGACTGCAAGGAGATCCAACCAGTCCATTCTGAACGAGATCAGCCCTGGGATTTCTTTGGAGGGAATGATGCTAAAGCTGAAACTCCAGTACTTTCGCCATGTCATGTGAAGAGTTGACTAATTGGAAAAGACTTTGATGCTGGGAGGGATTGGGGGCAGGAGGAGAAGGGGACGACAGAGGATGAGATGTCTGGATGGCATCACTGACTCGATGGATGCTAGTCTGAGTGAACTCCAGGAGTTGGTGATAGACAGGGAGGCCTGGCGTGCTGCAATTCATGGGGTCGCAAAGAGTTGGACATGACTGAGCGACTGAATTGAACTGAACTGAGGCTTCCCTGAAGGTCAGGGAGTAAAAAATTTGCCTTCAATGAGAGAGACCCAGGTTCGATCCCATCATCTGGAAGATTCCCTGGAGAAGAGAATGTCTACCCACTCCAGTAACCTTACCTGGCAAATTCCATGGACAAAGAAGCCTGGTGGGGTTGCAAAGAGTTAGACACTACTCAGCAACTAACACTTTCACTCTTTCTCAGGTTAAACTATGTTTGGAAGGTTAAATGTATTAAATGTCTTTTGACAATATTTTCGACTCATGATGGGTTTTGGGGGACCTGACAGAATGTGGTTCACTGGAGAAGGGAATGGCAAGCCACTTCAGTATTCTTGCCTTGAGAACCCCANCTCCAGTACTTTGGCCACCTCATTCGAAGAGTTGACTCACTGGAAAAGACTGATGCTGGGAGGGATTGGGAGCAAGAGGAAAAGGGGGCGACAGAGGATGAGATGGTTGCATGGCATCACTAACTCGATGGACATGAGTTTGAGTGAGCTCCGGGAGTTGGTGATGGACAGGGAGGCCTGGAATGCTATGATTCATGGGGTTGCAAAGAGTCGGACAGGACTGAGTGACTGGACTGAACTGAACTGAACTGAACTGGGACCTAACATTATCTTCATTACATTTTTTTACACATGTTCTTTTTCTGCTTTTTTCTCTAGAATGTAAGTTCTTGAAAGGCAAGGACTAGGTCTCTTTTGTTTCCACCAATACCTAGAACAATGTCTAGCCCATAGTAGGTACTATATACCTGTTGACCAATTGATTTCTTTCTGAATGTGCAGGTTCTGCCTACTCATGTAGTAATCTATTTTATACCTTCAAGCAGCTACTCTGTATGGTGAGCTTAAGAAATCAGATTTCACAGTAATTAGGGAGCTCTGTGGCTTTTCAAAAGAGTTACTATTTCTAGAAACCATTTGAAATAAGATAAAGTTTCTTCTTTACATGTCACAGCTATTCTTTTCTTTAATCCATTATATAAAAAACGTGTTTGCACAAAAACGATTTTTACAAAAAAGAATTTTACAAACATTGTTATGTATTCACAGAAAGAGAGCAACCACGTGCGTCATCTCGTTGCATGCTTAAGAATTATGTCTGCTTAGTGACGCTGAAAAGGCCAAAAAATTGGGGTGAAAATTGTTCTTGGAATAAAAGTGGTGAAGTGAAAAATAGTAAACAAAAATATATATTTATTAAGTCAAAAAATATCAAATAAGAACAACCTCATTTTTTATTTCTCAGAGCTGGAATAGAGAAACTGCAGAGAAACAGTGCCTCTGAAGCAATCTGCATCATACAGATCTGAGAATGGACTGTAAGCTTCATGAAGGCAAAGAAACCTTTCTATATTCACCATCAGTTTATCCCATGGCTATATCTAGGGACTTGGGAAATGGAGTCTGAGCAATTGTTACTGAAGGAGTAAAGTGGACTTGTACTTGGGCTCAGTTGTGTCTGACTATTTGCAATCCCATGGACTGTGAACACCAGGCTCCTTTGCCCATGGAACTTTCCAGGCAAGATTACTGGAGTGGGTTGCCATTTCCGTCTCCAGGCAATCTTCCAGCCCAAGAGATCAAATCCAAATCTCTTGTGACTCCTGCATTGGCAGGTGGATTCTTTACTGCTGTGCCACCTGGAAAGCCCAGATAAAGTGGAACCCCTTTATAAAGTGTACTATCAGTTCTATGATCAAGGAATCATCTATTTCCCAAGCCCCTGCTACATCCCAAGCACTGTGTCAGTGGCTAATAATAAAGACAGCATTAAAAAGCACCTTATGATGATGGACAGAGAATGTGAGAAACACTGCAGACCCTGTCTCTTATGTGAGTTCTGCCTCTGTGTAACTTTGGACAAGTTCCATGACCTCTTGTAATGTAAGCCCTGACTTCTGCTTTGACTGTTGAGGCATATACTTAAGTATCCATTTCAAAGAAGGCTATATAAAAAACACACAAAACCAGACTGCAGGTCACAGGACAAGATAAAGCTCCAGTGGCCCTCCTCTACCACCAACTGCCTTTGATTTAGATATCTTCTTTGGTTTAAATAACTGACATTTTGGGTCACTTTTTTTTCCCCCTTGCTTTAATTCCTCTTCTCATACTTTAAATTCACCAACAGAAGTTTGGGATTAACATAGATGTACTGCTGATGCTACTGTTGCTGAGTCATTTCAGTCTTGTCCGACTCTGTGTNGATTTAGATATCTTCTTTGGTTTAAATAACTGACATTTTGGGTCACTTTTTTTTCCCCCTTGCTTTAATTCCTCTTCTCATACTTTAAATTCACCAACAGAAGTTTGGGATTAACATAGATGTACTGCTGATGCTACTGTTGCTGAGTCATTTCAGTCTTGTCCGACTCTGTGTGACCCCAGGATGGCAGCCCACCAGGCTCCCCCATCCCTGGGATTCTCCAGGCAAGAACACTGGAGTGGGTTGCCATTTCCTTCTCCAATGCATGAAAGTGGAAAGGGAAAGGGAAGTCGCTCAGTCATGTCTGACTCCTAGCGACCCCATGGACTGCAGCCCACCAGGCTCCTCTGTCCATGGGATTTTCCAGGCAAGAGTACTGGAGTGGGGTGCCATTGCCTTCTCTGAACATAGATGTACTACTATATATAAAACAGATAAGCAATAAGGACCTCTATGGCACAGAGAATTATACTCCATACTTTGTAATAACCTATAAAGGAAAAGAATCTGAAAAGAATACAACTGAACCACTTTGCTTATACCTGAAACTAACACAATATTGTAAATCAACTGTATTTTCCTAAAGGAAATCAATCCTGAATATTCATTGGAGGGACTGATGCTGAAACTGAAGCTCCAATACTTTGGCCAGCTGATGCAAAGAACCGACTCGTTAGAAAAGACCCTGATGCTGGGAACGACTGAGGGCAAGAGGAGAAGGAGACGACAGAAGATGAGATCATTGGATGGCATCAGTGACTCGATGGACATGAATTTGAGCAAGCTCCAGGAGCTGGTGATGGACAGGGAAGCCTGTTGTGCTGGAGTCCATAGGGTCAGATACGGCTGAGTGACTGAACTGAGTGGAACTGAACTGATGCTGGGAAAAAATTGAAGGCAAAAGGAGAGGGAGGGCAACAGAGAATGAGATGGTTGGATGGCATCACAGACTCAGTGGAGATGAGCTTGAGCAAAATTAGGGAGATAGTGGAAGACAGAGGAGCCTGGCTTGCCTATAGTACATGGGGTCCCAAAGTCAAACACGACTTAGCCACTGAATAGCAACAATAGCAACGACTCGGGATGAGCCATGAGTCTGATACTTCAGTGAGTTCTCTACATGTGTGATTTAATTCAGTCCTCATCATTGATCCAAGTTGTGAGTTATATCCTCATTATTAATTTAGCCTTGGGGAGCTTATGATATTTGCCCAGAGTCTCAAATTCAAGGAGTCTGGGATTTAATCCAGCTCTTCCTGACTACAGTCTAGGCCTTGAGCTCTCCACCTCACAAGGACTGGGGACAGTCCTAGCCTTATGTGGTTACCATGTGCCCAGTAGGATTTTTACTCTGGGACTCGTGGACCCTGCCTGTTAGAGACAATCATCGCGTGTACTCCATTCCCCCTCTGACTTTCCCTGGAGCCTAGACAAAGTAAGGGACCCGATAGTCATGGAGAAACTCAGGTGGGGCATGATCACTTCCCTCTGGTTCAAGGAATCTGAGTGGGATCCATTCCTACAAGGAGTCAGGCAGGTGCTGGAGAAATCCAAATTCATTTGCCTAAATAAGAATTTGGGTGCTACATTAGTGAGAGGGATGATTATAATAATTGTAATAAAAATAATAGCAAACAAAACAATCAGAAAATTAAACATATTTTTCTTACATAGATTATCTAACCAATTAAGTGCCTCTTTCCCCTGGAGAAGGGAAGGGCTACCCACTCCAGTATTCTTGCCTGAGAGATACCATGGACAAAGGAGCCTGGCAGGCTATAGTCCATGGGGTCACAAAGAGCCAGACACAATTGAACGACTTTCACTTTCGTGTTTCAAAAAGCCCTTACTGAGGATTTATTCTTTGTCAGGGAACCTGACGCACTTTATTATCAACCTTTTTCCTAAAATTCTTACTCTCTGAGGCTCTTTTCTCTCTCATCTCTAAAATGGGAATAACAGACCCAACCTGACAGAGTGATTTGTGTGTGTGTGTGTGTGTGTGTGTGTGTGTGTGCTCAGTCATGTCTGACTCTTTGTGACCTTGTGGACTGCTGCCCACCAAATTCCCTCTGTCCGTGGGATTTTCCAGGCAAAAGTACTGGAGTGGGCTGTCATTTCCTTCTCCAGAGAATATTCCCAACCCAGGGATCGAACCCATGTCTCTTGCGTCTCCTGCACTGGCAGGCAAATTCTGTACCACTATCACAACCTGGGAAGCCCATGATTGCGTGAAGTGATTATCATTCAAAGTGGAAAATGCACTGAAGGGATAAATGTCCAATCCCCTTTAGTCCCAGTGTCAAGACAGAGTTCTTTATAAACACCAGAGTGTTCATGTATTTTTTTATTCATTGAATATTTTCCATACACGGACCCACATACTCATTAAATAGATGCTTGAAAGAAAAACCGAAAGTGAAGTCATTCAGTCGTGTCTGACTCTTTGCAACCCCATGGACTGTAGCCTACCAGGCTCCTCTGTTTATGAGATTTTCCAGGCAAGAGGACTGGAGTGGGGTGCCATTTCCTTATGCTTATAACGTGAGGTGTGACATGACCGCTGGAGATGAATCCAGCTATTACTTCTGAGATTCCTTTCTAGGCAGGTGCCTTGAGTAAGAAGAGGAAGACAAAATCCACAGAATGCCAGGGACCAGGCATCAGACTAGCACTTCACAAACACAATTTCATTTAAATTTCACAGCAGCCTTATGAGGTAGAGGTTCCAATTCACACTCTGCAAGTGAGGAGCTTGACAGCGGGGAGCGTAAATGATCTGCCCAAGGCCAAAGGTTAGCTTGCTTTCCAGGCATGAAAGCCTGTCTTCTTCCTACACAGCCCCCTTTGTATCGATGAACAGTGTGCACTGCCTCCTGGCCCCTTCCATCATCCAGAGATACAGCATGCCAAAGAGTGAGCCAATGCCAATAATAACCACTTCCCAAGTACAGAAGTCTTTGCGGTGTTCCCAGCTCTTTCACATTTATTATCTTGTGCCTCCTATGAAACAGGTTCACACCCTCCTCGCTACCTTTTATTTTCACAGGCATGGCAAGTACAGGATGTGATAAACACCCTGAACAAGGAAGCGTTTAGCCTAAGCTAACTATTATCGGCAGCATCTATGACGAATGACTTAATACAACCCCGAAAAGCCCAGTGTGATGACTAATCTGTAGTTTAAAAGTAGTTGGAAATTTACTCTGTAAAAAAATGACGTGGAAGGAACTCGATTAACTTTGAACGCGAGAAAAAGCCAAGGAAAATACCCCCATAATGATTTACTCCTGTTGGCAGGGGTAGCAATAAAGATAAGAATTACAACCCCAAGAGCACGGAGCGAGGCAATGAACGTGCTTGACTTTGCATACCGAATTCACAGAATGTATCAGGGCAGGCAGGGCCAACTCACTTCAGTTGTCTAGCTCGACCTCCTCACTTAATGGGAAGAAACTGAGTCATGTGTGGGGGTGTCTGATTCAGGATTCACTGAGACAAGATCTTCCCCCGGCAGGGAAGGAAATAAAGCTTGGTGCCAGAGAAGGACATAAAGTCCAGGTCCTGGCCTCAGCTCACTGTCTCTATCCTGGGTGTCTTGGGACAAATCACCTAACCCTTCTGAGTGTCAGACTCTTTGGATGAAGAATATGATTAATAATGCCAAATTCCTAAGATTATACAAGGTAAGCGGCTTATTCCATGTAAAGTTTCCACCAAATGCCTGGCATGCAGTAGTTTCAAAACAAAAACATTCACTGCTTTCTTCCTTTGCCTAGTTATTGTTGTCCCCATGGAAGATCACATCAGATCTTTCCTAATGCTCTCTCCAACTCTACTCCTCACCAAAGAAAATTGTAAGATTGTATTGACCTCATAGGAAAAGCATGAAGTCACCTAATGACTGTGCAATGTGTCTATAAATACTCAAGCCCCAGGATTCTATCCTAAATTGTCCGAAATTAAGGGTGCTAAATGTTCGCTTTCTCACTATGATTGTTTTGGCCATCACTGCTCTATTTTTCTTTACTTTCATTGTTGCTGTTGCTGTTGAATTGTTAAGTCTTGTCCGACTCCTCTGCAACCCTGTGGACCGTAGCTTGCCAGGTTACCCTATCCATGGGATTTCCCAGGCAACAATGCTGGAGTGGGTTGCAATTTCCTTCCCCAGGGGCCCTTCCTGACCCAGAGATTAGTCCTCTTGTGGCTCCTGCATTGGCAGGTGAATTCTTTACCACTGAGCCACTGGGGAAGCCTCCACTTTCACTGAACGCAGTTTAATTAGTGTCCTGGCATGAGGCATGGTGGTTATTCAGGGACTGGAGGACGTGACTGGGAAAACATGACATCCCAGGCNACCCTATCCATGGGATTTCCCAGGCAACAATGCTGGAGTGGGTTGCAATTTCCTTCCCCAGGGGCTCTTCCTGACCCAGAGATTAGTCCTCTTGTGGCTCCTGCATTGGCAGGTGAATTCTTTACCACTGAGCCACTGGGGAAGCCTCCACTTTCACTGAACGCAGTTTAATTAGTGTCCTGGCATGAGGCATGGTGGTTATTCAGGGACTGGAGGACGTGACTGGGAAAACATGACATCCCAGGCAGATGGAAAGCTTCCCTAGTCATGAGCACATCTGAGAGCACAAAACTGCCACTTCTCTGTGATTCCTGTTAGCTCTACCACGGCTGATTCTGTGTTGTCTGGGCTTTCCCCAAACCTATTCTGGAGACTTTCTACTGTCCCTCTCTTAAAAGGACTACTCCCTTTGTTCTTAAGCATAAAAGGCAAACTCTGTACCTTGGCCTTTGAGTGCTGGGCACCTGTCTCCACTCCTCATGGTCTCCAGCCCCTCCTTTCTGCCCCTTGAACTCATCAGCCCTCTCACACTCAGGATGTTTTTCCACACTTTCACATCCTCCTTTAATGACTTTCTAGAACTGCTACTTTCACTTTGCAACTGCCTGCTCGGATGTCACCTCCTTTGAGGTGACTCTTTCCTGAGTATCTCATTCTAAATATGCTTCCCTTCCACCTGGTCCTCTACCACATTCCTTGGGCTAACTTTTAAATACAAAGTATCAACGTTCTGTACTTGTGTTGACATTGATTGGCCTTACTTTTGTTGCCTCCAGTAATGTGAGCTTAGAGGGTGTGTTACATTCCTAGGGCTCCTATAACAAAGTAACACGGAGTGACTTCAAAAACAGAAGCATACTTTCTCCCAGTTCTGAGAGCAGTCTGAACTTCTCCAACACTGTTGGAACCAAGCAACAGTGTGGTTCTTCTAGAGATTCAGAGGGAAATTCTGTCCCCAGCCTCTCTCTAGCATCTGGTGGCTCCAGACAGTCCTTGGTGGTCCTCAGCTTGTGGATGCATCACACCAATCTCTGCCTGAAATGACCTTCTCCTCTGTGTCTGTCTGTGTCTCAAATGCCCCTCTCCTTTTTCTTGTAGGTACAGTAGTCACTGAATTTACAACCCACCCTAAATCCAAGATCTCATTCCAAGATTTTTAGCTGAATTACATCTGCAAAGATGTGATCTATAAATAACTTCATCTTCATGGTACCCAGAATTAGGACTTGGACATCCTCTTTTGAGGGAGGAGCATAATATAAGCTACAGCAGAGAGCAAACACCTTCTCTCTCTTGGGGACCACCTGAGTCCCTGAGCCCAGAATAGCACCTTTGCTTTAACAGGCTTTCACTAAATATAATTTCGAGCTAATAAACGCTATCATTTTATGACATTCCCTCTCTGATCCCAAAGCCTTGGCAAGTGTCCTCTCCAACCCTGAGAACTGCAGTTTCTGTCTGAGCATCTCATTGCCTCTCCCATTGTGGAAGATCCACAGGAAGCCGGGTCCCTGGCAGGAGCAGCCCAGTAGGATTGCATTGCTGTCCCCAGACAGACAGTGTCGAGTGGTGCTGTGCATACCACTCAGGAAGTCAGAGCAGACTCTATGTGCCAGGCTCCATGGGGACAAACACCAGGGCTCTTGCTGCCTGCTCAAATGACCTTCCTTTCCCCAGACATTAGACATGGTGGATTCATGGTTACAAATGCTTCCTCCCATTGCCACCCTGGCATCACCTACTGGTTTTTCCTCTTCCCTTGATCTCAATCATTAAATTTGTCCCCACCCTAAAATCCTTCCATTAGTAATAAATACCACTGAAACTATAGCCCAATCTACTTAGTTGAATGATTACATTCTTCAGTTCCGTTCAGTTGTTCAGCTGTGTCTGACTCTTTGCAACCCCATGGACTGCAGCACGCCAGGCTTCCCTGTCCATCACCAACTCCCAGAGCTTACTCAAACTCATGTCCATTGAGCCAGTGATGTCATCCAACCATCTCATCATCTGCCGGCCCCTTCTCCTACTATGTCTTTCCCAGCATCAGGGTCTCTTCCAAGGAGTCAGTTCTTCACATCAGATGGCCAAAGGACTGGAGTTTCAGCTTCAGCATCAGTCCTTCCAATGAATAATCATGACTGATTTCCTTTAGGATTGACTGGTTTAACCTCCTTACAGTCCAAAAGACTCTCCAGAGTCTTCTCCAGCACAACAGTTCAAAAGCATCAATTCATCAGTGCTCAGTTTTCTTTATAGTCCAACTCTCACATCCATACGTGACCACTGGAAAAAACATAGCTTTGACTAGACGGACCTTTGTTGGCAAAGTAATGTCTCTGCTTTTTAATATGCTGTCTAGATTGGTCATTGTGTTTCTCCCAAGAAGCAAGAGTCTTTTAGTTTCTTGGCTTCAGTCACCATCTGCAGTGATTTTGGAGCCCAAGAAAATAAAGTCTCTCACTGTTTGCATTGTGTCCCCATCGTTTACCATGAAGTGACAGGACGGGATGCTATGATCTCAGTTTTTTGAATGTTGAGTTTTAAGCCAGTTTTTCTCCTCTTTAACCTTCATCAACAGGCACTTGATTTCCTCTTCACTTTCTGCCATAAGGGTGGTGTTATGCGCATGTGTGCATTTACTCAGTTGTGTCCAATGCTTTGTGACCCCACGGACTGTAGCCCACTAGGTTCCTCTGTCCATGGAATTTTCCAGGCAAGAATACTGGAGGGGGTTGCCATTTCCTTTTCCAGGGGATAGTTCCAACCCAGGGGTTGAACCCATGTCTCTTACATCTCCTGCATTGTCAGGCAGGTTCTTTACCAGCTGAGCCACTGGGGAAGCTGACTTCCTCAATCATATCCAGTCATCTGCATATCCGAGGTTATCAATATTTCTCCCGGCAATGTTGATTCCAGTTTGTGCTTAAGCCAGCCCAGCATTTCACATGATATAATCTGCATACAAGTTAAATAAGCAGGCCGACAGTATACAGCCTTGATGTACTTCTTTCCTAATTTGGAACCAGTCCATTGTTCCATGTCTGGTTCTAACTGTTGCTTCTTGACCTGCAATACAGATTCCTCAGGAGGCAGGTGAGGTGGTCTGGCATTCCCTTCTCTCGAAGAAGTTAGATTACATGCTTCAATAACATATTTTTCCTTCAAAAGACTCAACCCATCAATAATTAATTGTTAGTGTATTTTCTCTTTTATCATTTTTAGTTTTTTTTAATTTTTAACTGTGCTGGTTCTTTATGTGTGTGGGTTTTCTCTAGTTGCAGTGCGCAGGGCTACTCTCTAGTTGCAGTGCACAGACTTCTCACTGAAGTGGCTGCCCTGGTGGCAGAGCATGAGATCTAGAGTGCTGAGCTCAGTATTTGTGGCACATGGGCTCAGTTGCCCCTAGCCTATGGGATCTTTCCAGGTCAGGGATCAAACCTGTGTGTGCAGGCAGATTCTTAACTACTGGGCCACTGGAAAAGTCCCCAGTGTATTTTCTTATACAAATGTGGCTTCCTGAAAAATCTTGAAGCTACATGGGGGCAGCTTCTGTTCATTCCATAAGGAGAGTGCAGCCTCCACGCCTGCCAGCTAGAAGATGCTGAACACGTGCAAATGGCCACCTCCACTGGGAATGGTCTCAGCTAGAGAAAACTGCCTTACACAAGGTCACACCTCCTTCCCCAAGGCAGCTGCATGTGGGCAATGCTAATCAACAAAAGGGTATAGAGACCCAGCTCCCTTCTCACAAGTCAGGACATCTCTAATGAGCCATCTCCCCTTGGGGATATCTGAAGACTTTGTTGGGTTTGAATCAGCTCAGTTTCTCCCTCTGCTTGCTGCTTCCTCTGTCTCCTTTCCAAGGCTGTTCCACACTCCTGGAAAAAATGATTCCTCCATGCTAATTTCCATCTCCAAGTGTCTTCTCAAGGAATCAGTCTGTGAGATTATTTGCAGATGCTATATCCTCTGCCTGGATAGTATTTCTGTTTTATGTTAACCTGCCAATCTATGTATTCTTCATACCCCAAATCAAATGTCATCTAGATGCACATTTCAAATTTTCTCTATATCAACACATATTGCACTATCCTATAATTATTACTCAGACATTTCCCTTTCTTGCTAAAATAACTGTGTTCTGCAAGGATACTGTAGTAATTAGCTACTTCTGTGTAAAAATAAGCTTAATGGCTTGAAATGTTGTTGCTTAGTTGCTAAGTCATGTCCAATTATTTTGCAACCCCATGGACTGTAGCCTGCCAGGCTCCTCTGTCCACGGGACTTCCCAGGCAAGAATACTGCAGTGTGTTGCCATTTCTTTTTCCAGAGGATCTTTCTGATCCAGGGATCAAACTTAAATCTCCTGCATTGACAGGTGGATTTTTGACTGCTGAGCCAGCAGGGATATAACTCCTTATTATCAGGCTGGTATGTAGGTTGGTAATCAAGAAGAGCTCAATTAGGTTCTCCATTTAGGATCTCAAAAGAGTGAAATCAGGATGTCAACCAGCCTGGCTTTTCTCTGGAAGCTTTGAGGAGAATCCATTTCCAACTATTCAGGTTGGTAGAACCCAGTTCCTTGTGGCTGTAGGACTGGGTTCCCTGTTTCCTTGCTGACTGTCCCCTCAAGGCAACTCTGCTTCTGGAAGCTGTCCTCATGCCCCCTTACACAGACCTCTCCATCTTCAAAGCCAGCAATGGTGCATCAATTCGGCCTCCTCTTATGATCTGAAACTCTGTGGTTTCAACCTTTGTCTTCTACCACTAGCCAAAAAGCTTTATTCCTTTAAGGACTTGTGTGATTAGATCAGGCCCACCTAGATATTATCCTTTTTTATGGTGAACTTTGGGCTTCCATGGTGGCTGAGAGGTTAAAGCGTCTGCCCGCAATGCGGGAGACCTGGGTTCAATCCCTGGGTCAGGAAGTTTCCCTGGAGAAGGAAATGGCAACCCACTCCAGTATTCTTGCCTTGAGAATCCCAAGGAGAGAGGAGCCCAGTAGGCTACAATTCACGGGGTTGCAAAGTGTCGGACACAACTGAACGACTTCACTTTCAAACTTTCGTGGTGAACTTTGCCTTATAACACACACAATCATAGATGTGATATCTCACATTCTCAGGGACTAAGAATTAGAGAGGGCATGGATTCTGGTAGCCTTATCTAGAAATTCTGCCTACTGCAGATGGAAAGGGAATCTTATTCACAGATTATGCTTCTCAGCACCTTGCAAAGCTTCTGATATTAAAGATAATTGATGCTTGTATTAATTTTTAGGTCGAACTGACTTCAATTTCAATGACTATTATGCTTTTAAATGCTCTGTTTTAGTTGCATGCATAGTGAGCAAAATACCTCAAATGGGGAATTAAAATAATTTAAAAATGAATTGCAGTTTTTTCATGATGAACATTTGATGCATAGAAGAGATCAAAAAATGGAAGTGTCAAAAGATGGAAAGAAAAAAAAGCCTCCTGAGATATGAACATGGAATTTTGTAGTTTGGTATATTTTACAGATGAGTCCATCAACTTCCAAGCTCAATAAGCAAATGGTAGTTATCAGTTACCAAACCTGCTTTACTGTTAATGCCTTGGTTCAATTAATGACAGAAGATTTTCTAAACCTGAATCTGCTTAAATTAAAATCCAGATTGGAGGTGTAGGAAAATAAGAATCAGTAGACTGCCCCTAGAGTGTGCTGTGATGGATTAATGGTTTGGATTTGGAGAGGAGGTTATTTCCATGCATGTACTTATGTGTTTATCTACACCACTGCCACGTGTTCAGAGTTGCTGTCTCTCTACATATACACATGCCAAGACTGACACCTTTCTCTAGCCTCCTTCCCTTCTGCTTATTGAAGCCTTCTCTTCATTTTATGTCAGGCATACAAAGTGATGGCTGCAGCTCACCCAAATAAAACTGTTTCAGTTGATGCAGAGCACTGATGTCAGCCAAGACCCTATACTTCTTGACATTGCATTTTTCCCAGTGAATAATAAATCACTGTTTCCACCAGCAGCCTCTCTCCCTCTGCCTTTCTCTTTTCTTCCACCATTAGTCATGCTGGTCCAACTCACCACCTGTCACTTGGCAAGCTTCTGCAAATACTTTTACCCACGTAGAGGCAGATTTGGGTTCATTGAAGTTGGGAACACACCTGTGCTGACTTGAGCCCTCAGCGCACAAGCTGTAGTCCTTTGAAAAGTTTTTTTTTTTTTTTTTGGCTGTTTGTATATATTACAATCTGCTGTTTCTTGGTATGGACTTTTCAAACATTTCTGTCATTAGAATTTTGAATTGCAGATGATGTAAATATGCTTCAGGACAAAATATGTAAGTAGTTAAACACATAGTGGATAATCTCAAAAGAGGATCAATGTTACCTAATTAACTTGTATTTAGTCCATCTACCGTAGCTCCTTTAATTCTCTCAATAAATCCAAATGAAGAGAAATTGCACATTATTTTCAATAAATAGATGAGAAAGTTAGACCCAGGAGGAGCAATGTGTCTGTATCATTCACCAATTAACTGAAAGATCCTGAACTCCATGTAAGGAGTGTCTGATTTAAAGACACTTGTAATTTTCACTTTGTATGCTGCATTTTCTACTTGGTAACACTGATCCCTTATATCTAGTTCTTCAACATATGAAGAATCCCTGCTGCTGCTGCTGCTGCTGCTGCTGCGAAGTCACATCAGTCGTGTCCGACTCTGTGCGACCCCATAGACGGCAGCCCCCCAGGCTCCCCCATCCCTGGGATTCTCCAGGCAAGAACACTGGAGAGGGTTGCCACTTCCTTCTCCAATGCATGAAAGTGAAAAGTGAAACTCAAGTCGCTCAGCCGTGTCTGACTCTTCGTGACCCCATGGACTGCAGCCTACCAGGCTCCTCCGTCCATGGGATTTTCCAAGCAAGAGTACTGGAGTGGGGTGCCATTGCCTTCTCTGATGAAAAATCCCTACTATGGTGCTAACAACAAAGGTTTGTAGAGGCAAACACACAGTCCTGTCCCACAGATGCTGGTGGCTCAGCCGAGTAAATGTTCATGTAAACCGTTATCATGCAGTTTTTAGTAGAAGTTCTGTAACAGAATTAAGTCTCAAAGTAGGTTTATGTAGAGCTGCTCCTCCAAAGAAGTAGTCTCTACTCACGTACGGTTATTTAAATGATTTAAATGACTTTGTATGTAAAGTTAGGGATTCAGTTCTTTTCAAGAGCTTGATAGACACGGGTAGGCAGTGTCTACCAAAATGGACAGTGCAGAGAATAGAACACACCCATCATCGTACTACTTTCTATTGGACAGCATTAGACTAGAAGATCAGAAAGGCTTCACCTTCACCTTCAAGTAGCTCTTGAGCTGAGGCCTGAAGACTCAATAGAAGCCTTCAGGCAAACCAGCAGAGGGGACAGAGGACACAGAATGTGCCAATGTAGGGAACCGCCGAAGAAGACACGGATTTTCTAGCGAAATGCAAGTAAATTAGAATAACCCCAAGTGTTTAAAAGATGTCCTGGAATCGGGAGCATAACATGGATTGCCTGGAAGGTAGGGTCTGCCTCAGTGATCACCTTCTATGATATCGTATGAAATAGAGGGGGAGGGGAGGCATGTGGCAGGATGTATGTTGTGCATACATGTTGCGGGACAGCATGTGAGGTTCCTCCTGCGCACATTTGCAAATATTTTCTATGACAGGCTTTCTGAAATTCCAATGCTTTTGAAAGTATTGAAGTACTGAAACTCCAATACTTTGGCCACCTAATGTGAAAAACTGACTCATTTGAAAAGACCCTGATGCAAGATAGAGGAAGGGAGAAGGGAACGACAGAGGATGAGATGGTTGGATGGCATCATCGACTCAATGGACATGAGTCTGAGTGAACTCCAGGATTTGTTGATGGACAGGGAGGCCTGGAATGCTGCAGTCCATGGGGCCGCGAAGAGTCGGACACTGAGCGACTGAACTGAACGGAACTGAACTGACAGGCTTTTAAACTTTTCAAATAAAATACTATTGAAAATCCTTTGACAGAAGGCAGCTAAAAATAGAACTGGAGGGCTTTTCTCTTGGGCATACCTAGATCCTGAGACATCCTTACTGAACCCTGGGGCTCTGAAGAGCTAGTGGGCACATCAGAGACTCGCTGATGATTTTGAACGTGAGGTGGATGATCAGACATTGTATTAGGATTATCCCTCTGTCCAGTTTAGAGGAATGGTGGTGGGGACATAAAATGGAAGCTAGGATGGATAAATACAAAAGGCATGGAAACAGATGAAGAAAAGATGGTAAATGACACTTTAACTAGAGCAGAAAGAATGGTCACAGGATTGGAAGGAATCTAGACTAAAAGGAAGAGAAGCAGACTCATTTCCATTTATCCCCCTTGAGCAATTTGGTGGCTGGTGGTATCATTTTTCATGAGGTGGAATTCTAAAGGGATGGTTTACTTATTGGTTTAAATTCTCAAGGCCTCAAAAAACAAGAGGATGAGGAGCATGACGGTTTACATTTAGGGCTTGAGTTACGGCTCTGTCATTCTGTCAAAGTCAGAGGAAATATCCCCCAAATCCTATTGACATCAGTGAATAATGTATGTCTTATTTCTTTATTCTTCCCCATAGCAAACACCAATCAGATGCATCTAAAACAAACAGACCCCAGAAACTAGAGTCAAACCAGCGTTTTGTCAACTGATTAGATAGCAGTTAATTTAATGCTAACATTAATCAGGGGCTGATTGCTCCATTGTGAGGACCAAGAACTGTGTGCAGAGATTAATACGCAATATGTGTTTCAGAATGTTTCTGAAGCAACCCCCACGCAGGAATTAAGAAGAGCACCAAATGAAGGTTATTGATCCATTGTGTAATTGAGAAACAACATAATTGATATTTCAGATCTTAATTGTTGGTTCCAAAGTAAAAGAGACAGTCTGTATACATCATTAGTAACACAAAGTCCTTTCGTGTGTGTGATTTTTACTATTTAAACTGAGACATGGAGTTCAAATGTTACCCCGGTTCAAATAAACATTGATTTAATTGTCAAGCAATCTTTACTTGTAAATGTTTAAAGTGATCACCACTTGGACAGATCTGAGCTTTGCAGTCAGTTTCTATGCCTGACATCTGTGGAATGAGGTTTTTCATCTTTAAATGAAAGGCCACTATCTGGGTTTCAACACTCTTTTGCAAAGTGACATTGATAATACCCACCTCACAGATTTGTTGAAAGGATTCTGGGAGAAAGTCAGTGTTAGAGAGTAAGTACAGCATACTGTTTACGAGCATACACTGGATTCAACTTCTGTGTTTCAAGCACAGCTTTGCCACCTATTAGCTGTGCAAACTTGGACATATTAGTTCATCTCTCTGTTTCTCATCTTTTTAAAGAGGTATAATGGTAATAGGCATTCATGACAGGGTTAGTGTAGAATTAAAGTTAAAAATATTGTATGAAAAGTTCTTAGAAGAGAGTCAGGAAGATTATAATCATGATATAACCATCAATAGTTTTTATTGTTATAATTTGAAAGTATTCAGGTGCAGAGTTTATTCTGAACAAATATTAACTACATCCTTTTCCTCTCTACAGTAATTCAGTAGCTGGGTGGCTGGCTTTTTCTTTCTGTGCACCAATGAGAAGGTAAGGAGGCAAATAGAAGGAAAGACTCTTGGCCTGCATGTTTTACCCACTTGTCTACAGACCTTCCAGATAGCATCTTTTTGTCTAATTCCTAAATATGACTAGACAACCTAGAAAAACCTGAATGTGAAGAAACTGTGATGGAGAAAGACTAAGATGAACTAGTTGAGGATTGAAGACCAGGAAGCAGATTCTAACTAGTACCTACAGAAAACTAAAGGCACACTGCTATCAAAAAAGAATAATTTGCCATGAGAAGCAAACCATGAAACAACAAGGAAGAGTTTCTTTGGAGTTTACACACACACACACACACACACACACACACACACACACACATATATATGTATGTATGTATCACTGGAAGGACTGATGCTGAAGCTGAAGCTCCAACACTTTGGCCACCTGATGCAAAGAACTGACTCATTTGAAAAGACCCCGATGCTGGGAAAGATTGAAGTGGGAAGAGAAGGGGACGACAGAGGATGAGATGAATGGATGGCATCACCGACTCGATGGACATGAGTTTGGGTAAACTCGGAGAGTTGGTGATGGACAAGGAAGCCTGGTGTGCTGCAGTCCATGGGGTTACAAAGAGTCGGACACGACTGAGTGACTGAATTGAACTGATATATATATATGAGAAAAAATTAAAGGAAAAACATATTCATGGGTTGAAGATAATGTCAAATAAATGACATAGAACCTAGAGCTAACAAGATAAAGATGAATTGGAGTGAAAAGATGAGAAATAAGTCAATGGGCCCAGCATTGGACTCAAATGAATTCTCAAAAGGAGTAACGGCATTGATTGGGGAGATAGGCAGAGGGATATTGCCAAATAAATAATACAAGAAAAGTTTTCTGAACCTAAGTATGAATACTTCAAAGGAAAGTCCAAATCAAAGATACAACCACACATATATCAAAATGTCTAAGATTATAAAATAAATAACATTAAAAGGGAAAATACTAAGTGATGGGAACAATGAGGAACAAGTATTCTCATACACTGCTGGTAGGAAAACAGAAAGCTGCATCCAACTTCAGAAAACAAATTGGCGATATCATATAAACTTAAACATGTAATTATGCTGTGACCCAAGCTATGTTGCTTTCAATTATTCACACAGAGAAGTGAAAACAAATGACCACATGAAAGTCTGTAAAGAAGTGCCCATGGTAGCTTTATTAATGTGATATTTAAAAAAGCAACCCAAGTGATCAATTCATCAACTGGTGATTGGATAAACAAATTATGGTACATCCAAATAATGGAATACTATGGAAACCAAAAGGAACACATTACTGATATATTCAACAACATGAATAAGTCTGAAAATATTTTAATAAATATAAGAAGTGAGACATGAAAGCTTACATACTGTTTGATTGCATCTGTATGACATTCTGAAAAAGGCAAAATGATAATGACAGAAATAAGATGAATGTTTTCCAGGGATGGGAGATGGAAGATTGGGGGTTAAGAAGAAGCTTGAAGTTCTGGAAAGATTCTGTATCTTGATAGAGTGGTAAATTTATAATGATATGTTTTATGAAAACTTGTCAAAATGAACTTCAAAAAATGGGTTAAATTGCTTGTGAATGTGTCTTTAATAAACCTGGATTAAATAAAAAGATAAAAGGTTTACTGAATAAAAAGGAGATAATTTGTTAAGACCCACATTGCATATGTCATTAAGAAATTTCAGGAATGAGGCCAGCAAGATGATAGAGTAGGAAGCTTTCGAACCTCCTTGCCTGTACAAACACCAATTCAGCAATAATTTATGGACAAATTATCTTCATGAGAAATTCAGAAATTAGATGAAAGACTCTTACAACCCAAGAGAATGTAGAGCCAGGCTCACAGAAGCCAGTAGGGAGATTCAGGTTACCTTCTCACCTCTGGACCTGCCTCTGACACAGCATCAAATTACCAGGTATTTCTCCAGGATAGATAATATATTAGATCACAAAACAAGTCTTAGAACATTTAAGATTGAAATCACACCAAGTATTTTTTTAAAACCACGATGGATTGAAAGTAAAAATTAATAAAGGATGCTGAATCTGTAATACTTTGGCCACTGGAAGAGAAGAGCCGACTTATTGGAAAAGACTCTCATGCTGGAAAGGATTGAGGGCAGGAGGAGAAGGGGACTACAGAGGATGAGATGGTGGGATTACATCACCGATTCAATGGACATGAGTTTGAGCAAACTCTGGGAGATAGTGAAGGACAGAGAAGCCTGGCATGCTGCAGTCCTGGAGTTGCAAAGATGTAAAGATAGGACACAACTTAGCAACTGAACTGGAGAAGGCAATGGCACCACATTCCAGTACTCTTGCCTGGAAAATCCCATGGACGGAGGAGCCTGGTAGGCTGCAGTCCATGGGGGCACAAAGAATCCGACGCGACTGAGTGACTTCACTTTCAATTTTCACTTTCCACTTCCATGCATTGGAGAAGGAAATGGCAACTCACTCCAGTGTTCTTGCCTGGAGAATCCCAGGGATGCGGTAGCCTGGTGGGCTGCCGTCTATGGGGTCGCACAGAGTCGGACACGACTGAAGCGACTTAGCAGCAGCAGCAGCAGCAGTAGCAAATGAACAACAACACAACAATAGAAGAAGGAAAACTGAAAATTTCATAAATGTGTGCAAATTAAACAACACACTCTTGAATGACCACTGAGTCAAGGAAGAAATAAAAAAAGAAACAGAACATACTTCGAGACCAAGGAAAATGAAAACACAACTTACCAAAAACTTATGGGATACAGTAAAAACAGTATTAAGAGAAATGTGTGTGTGTGTGTGTGTGTGTGTGTGTGTGCGTGCGCGTGTGCGCATGTGTGTGTGTGCGTGTGTGCATGCACTCAGTTGCTCAATCATGTCCAAACTCTTTGCAGCTCCCTGGATTGTAGCCTGCCACGCTCCTCTATCCATGGAATTTTCCAGGTGAGAATACTGAAGTGGGCTGAGAAAAGTTCACAGCAATAAAGAGCTCTATTAAAAAAGAAGAAAGATCTCAAATAAACTACCTAAATTTTCATCTAGAGAGTGAGAGAAAGATGAAACCTAAAGTTAGCAGAAGGAAAGAAATAGCAAATATTAGAGCAAAAATAAATAAAGAAGAGAAAAAATAATCAACAAAAGTAAGAGTTGGTTTTCAAAAAAGATGAACAGAATTGATAATTCCGTAGTTTAAGAAACAGAAAAATACTCAAATATATAAAATCAGAAATAAAAGAGGAGACGTTATATCTAATACCACAGAAATAAAATGGACCACAGGAAACTACTATGAGCAATTATAAGCCAACACATGGCATCACCTATAAGAAATGGATAAATCCCTAGAAACATATCATGGTAAAACAAAATCATGAATAAATAGAAAGTCTGAACAAACATATCACTCATATGAAATTGAATTAGTAATCAAAACCTCCCAACAACAACAAAACTCAGCATCTGATGACTTTGCAGGAGAATTCTACCAAATATATAAAGAAGAATTAATGTCCATCCTTTTCAAATTCTTCCAAAAAAACGGAAGAGGATGAAGCATTTCTAAAATTATTTTATGGGCCCAGTAATATTTTGGTACCAAAACCAGGCAAACATACAGTTAGAAAAGAAGACTATGGGCTAATATCCACAATGAACATAGATACAGAACTTTTCAAAAAAATACCAGCACACTGAAACCAACAGCACCTTTAAAAAATCATACACCATGACTAAGTGAAATTTATCACTGGGGTGCAAGGATAGTTTAACATAAAGAAGTTAATTAATGGGACACAGTACATTAAACAAAACAAAAGGCAAAAAACACATTATTGTGCCTATAGATGCAGAAAAGATTTATCAAAATTTTGTTTGACACACTTTAACCTTTCATTATAAACACCATCAACAAGCTAGAAATAAAAGGACATTACTTCAACATAATATAGGCCATACATGACAAGGTAATGTCGTAGTCAACAGCAGAAGATTGAAAGTCTTTCCTCTAAGATCAGGAATGAAAAAGGATGCCTGCTGACTCTCACCACTTCTATTCAACACTTTACTGTACGTCTTAGAGTAATTAGACAAGAAGGAGAAATAAAAGGCATATAAATTAGAAAAAAAAGTAGAAAAGTTCCCATTTACCAGTGTCCTGATCTTACATATGGAAAACCATGAAGACTCCATTAAAAACAACAACAGAAACTCTAGAACTAATAAGAGCACTGATTTCATTGCTGCAGGGCCCACCGTCATAGCTTAGTACCTTCCCAAATCTCACTTCCTCACATCATCATATTGAGGATTAGGATTTCAAAATATGAATTTTAAGTGATTATCAGCAATTGGACCATACCACATACTCATAACAAATTAAACTCCAAAATATATAAGGAACAATTCGGTGGTGAAAAACAAACAAACATTTAACTTGATTTTAAAATAAGGACTTAAATGAACATTTATCCAAAGAAGATATACGAATGGTCAGTAGGTAAATGGAAAAAAAGATGGTCAATGTTGCTAATTGCAAATAAAAACCACCATGAGATATCACCTCATATCTGTCAGAATGGCTATTATCAAAAATAAATAAAAAATAAAAAGGCAGCAAGTATTGGTGAAATGTGGAGAAACTGCAGCCCTTTTAAACAGTGGATGGGAATGCAAAATGGTGCAGCCTCTATGGAGAATAGTATGGAAGTTCTTCAAAAAAATAAAAATAGGTCATATGATCCCACAGTCACACATTCGATGTTTAACCAAAAGAGTAGACATAAGCATCTTGAAGAGATATTAGCACTCCCATGATCACTGCAGCGCTACTTACCATAGGCAATACAACCTAAAGACATATTTATAGATAAACAGATAAAGAAACTATGGTTTATACACACAATGGAGCATTACTCAGCCTTTACAAAGAAGGATACTTTGCAATATTCAATAGCATGACTGAATCATGAGGACATTGTGCTTCATTTAAAAAAGCCAGTCACAGAAAAACAAATACTGCACTATTCCACTTGCAGGCGGTTTCTAAAATGATCAAGTTCATAGAATCAGAGTGTGGGGTGGTGGTTGCCCAGGACTGAGGGCAGGGGTAAATGGAGAGGCAGGCATCAGCGGGCATAAAGTACCAGTCAAATGAGATGAATAAGCTTAGAAATATGCTCTAAAACACTGTAACTAGAGTCAACAGTGATGTATTATACATTCAGAACTTTGTTAATAGGCTGGGTCTTACACTGCATTCTTCTCACAATAAAATAAAATTTAAAAAAAAAAGAAGAAGAAATTTTGGTATACTGAAGAGTAAACAAAGTGTTAACAATCACAGAGAGAAAAATAGGTTATCTACAAAGAAGTAAAGGACAGGGGACTTCCCTGATAACTCAGTGGTTAAGACTTTGTGCTGCAAATGCAGCGGGCATGACTTCCATCCCTGGTCAGGAAACTAAGTTCCCGCATGCCCACGTGGTATGGCCAAAAGACTTAGAAAGAAAGGACAGAGTATCTTCAGATACATTAAGAACGCAGGATGCCACAAAACAATGGAGAGACGATTCCAAAGTAATAAGGGAGAGATAATTTTCAAATTCAGCATTGTATGTAAAGGCCAATTGTCAGGATAGACAAGAATGTATGAAATATATACTCCAAACATTCACTCCTAGGAAGTTACTTGAGAATATACTCCAGCAAAATTGAAAATAAAAACTAAGAGAAAGATGTGGCTTAAAAAATAAAATAGGTAATTTAAATCAAGACAGCAATAAATGTAAGCCCAGAGAACAGGGTGCTGTGAAGCCATTTCAGAGAACATACAGTCCAGATTCAACCAGGTCATGGAAAGACGGATGCTATGAGAAAAAAAGAATTAAACAGAATAAGAATAGTGCTTGAAAATGTAGATTGGCAAGAGTGGCATCACCAAGACGGTTACAGTTTATTCCCAACTTTGCTTCCCCCACCACACATGCACCCAACAAGAACAACTAACAATTATTCATGGACAAGACACCACTGAGAAAAGTCTAGAATTTGGTGGTGAGGTTGAGGCACCCTCTGCACTGCAGAGACTGAGAGAGAATGATCATATGACAAGGGCACAGTTTTCAAGTAAAAAAGTTTAAAAAAAAAAGGAAAGCTACCGGAAACTTCCAGAAAACAAAAATGACGTCAGGGAGTCATAATCTTTATTTGAAACAGCCCTGGAATTTTGAAACAGACAGTAGGATTTGAGATCTTTCAAGAGGATTCCAAGCACCCCTCTTTACACATTTAAGACACAATATGAGAGAACAAGGCAAGACTGAAGATGCATTGATTTAAAGAATTTAGTGCTAAAATCACATAAAACAAATGCCCAAAGTGACTCAAAAAACTCACTGAGATAGAAAATGAAACAGCAGAATTACATGTTTGTACAACAAAAATCTAATTTGAATAAACTGCTGTAGAAAATTGATCTGATGTGTGAGAATTAATTTTTTTCTTTTATTATCAAAATATAAACGAGGCATATAAAATAAATTAAATATGAAACTGTGCAAAATTAAAACAAGGATTTGGTGGCTATGACATAAACTTTGGGAAGCATAAACATTACATGTTTCCCTACTTCCACCACCATTCAAGTTAAATTATTAGACAGAGGAGTGCCAAGTTTATCAGTTAACCTCATATATCATCTCCCCTGCCTCCCCTCCCTGCTCCACCAGCACACAGAACTTGCCTCTTAGTGTAACAGAGTTTCAGAACTTGTCTTAACATGATTTTCATTTACTGACTTCAATCATTGCCAACTGGCACTGATACTGTGAGTGCATATGCTCTCTTTTCAGACATCTCTAGCTGAGTCTCAAGGTATCATATTGGCTCCCCAGAATGAAGATTTTCTTAGAGGAAGGTTCTTTTCCTTTATTAACTTCTTTCAAAGAGATCTATTCTATTGGAAAATAAAATCCTTACTGAATCAAGCAGCCTTGCCAGTCTATGGTACTGTTCACAAGTACCTAAATCACAGATATTATGTTCCTTTGATCTCTTTGAATAGTATTGAGTGTTATCTCAAGTAAGGAAAATGAAGGTGAGACTTCCCTAAAATGCCATAGTTCACTTATTCAGCCATTCATCAGTCGTGCAAGGAGGAGTTGTGGTGCTGTTGTTGTTTTGGTCACTAAACAGTGTTTGACTCTTCGGCAACCCCATGGACTGTAGCCTGCCAGGCCCCTCTGTCCATGGGATTTCTCACAGAATACTGGAATGGGTGGCCATTTGCTTCTCCGGGGAATCTTCCCCGCCCAGGGATCGAACCTGTGTCTGCTGCATTGGCAGGTGGATTCTTTACCACTGAACCAGCAGAGCTGCCTGGGATGCTTAGCTATTGAGCATCTAACACTGGCAGGCATGCTGTGTTATGGAGGTACAACGATGAGTAGATTGTTAAAAGATTTGTGTTTGGGAAAAAAGAAAAAGTTGGCTGCAGGGTAAACAGGTTAAAGAGTGAGAAAGAGCTGAGAGTGGAAGGAGACTGGATGCCTGAGTAACAGATAACCCACAAGACCTGATGTTGGGGGAGAGCAAGAAGGATGTATCGAGGTCACCTCCTAGGGGTCAAACTTCTTACCCAGATAATGTTCTAAGGAGAACCTCCTAACAACTATCCTGCTGGGCTATAGAAGGAAATCCTTTTTCAGGAAATCCCTGAGAAGCCTCTCGTTAGGGTGGTGTGTTGCCACAGGCGCTTGGCTTATCTCAAGATGCTCATAAATTCATTCAACTTCAAGACTCGCTAATTACATTCTCATATTTTAAGTCTATGATGGAAGAAATTCAAACCACATGGGTGTGTGTCTACAAGTCAAAATTTGCTCAAGATAAACCAGTGGTAATAACTTAACCTCAGGCCCAGGGACTCTTGAACACATTTAAACCTTGATGATTTAAGGGGGATGATGATGGCTAATAAACAAGTTGGACTTCTTTCCAAATGGAAAACAAAGATTTTCTCTTCCTAATTCCCCCTTAAACGTGTCATTATTTGGCAGAGCTGGTCAAAATAAATGTACCATGCTTCAAAGCAGCCAGCACATGAGAGGCCAGATAGCAGCGAGATGAAGCCACTTGTCTCAGCAGACATATGCTCTGAGCACAGCTGTTTGGGAGATGGGGGTGGGCACTTGTGATAATGTATGGCATCATTTCCGTGACCTCAAGATAAAAGCAAACAAGAGAAGCAAAATATGCCACTCACCAGACTATAAAAATGAAACTGCCACACAACTCTGATCCAGTGCATAAATTCTGTCTTTGCCTAAAAGAGTATTTTCATCAGAAGGACAGTTATTCCTGGTTCTGGAACACATTTTTTTGTGAAAGAGTGTACCACTTAGTCGCTCAGCCACGTCCAACTCTTTGTGACCCCATGGACTATAGCCCGGCAGGCTCCTTTGCCCACAGGGATTCTCCAGGTAAGAATATTAGAGTGGATTGCCATGCTCTCCTGCAGGGGATCTTACCAACCCAGGGATTGAACCCAGGTCTTCCGCATCGCAGGTTGATTCTTTACCATCTGAGCCACCAGAGAAGCCCATGAATACTACAGTGGGTAGTCTACCCCTTCTCCAGGGAAACTTCCTGACCCAAGCATAGAAGCGGGGTCTCTTGCATTGCAGGCAGATTCTTTACCAGCTGAGCTACCAGGGAAGCCCTGAAAGACAGAGCATTTTTATCAGAAGGTCAGTTAATCCTGGTTCTGGTATGCTTTGGTTGTGTGTGTGGGTGTGTGTGTGTGTGAGAGAGAGGGGGGGGGGATGGAATCAGCAAATAGGAAAGAAGGGTTTAAGTTTAATTTAGCTAATATATTAGGCCACATCCATGAGCTCTTCCAACATTCTGAAAGGATAAAGAAAAATGAGCAATTACCCAGCTTCTAATGTCATAAACTTTGAATGCATGTCTTCACTAATGTCCTCAGCAATCTTGTGATGATGCAATTATTCTCCTTAATTTCAGATGATGAAACCAAAGTCTAGAAAAGTTACACAACTTGCCCAACATCAAGTAACCAAGCTTTAATATGGCCAGGAACAAAATTTAAATCTAATTATAAAGCTCACATGGTCACCTAAGTCTCACTTCTTCTCAGTGGTAGATGCTATGTAAAATATAAGGCTGTGTGGTTGTAATAAATATAAATAAAACAACACAAGAATGATTGAAGATGGCTCACATTTGAATACTAAGTCATGTGATGCTTAGTGCAAAGCTACAGGATTTCCACAGAAATGTGTAATGAAAGGAATATGATCTTTGAGATCAAAAAGACCCTAGTTCTGTAATAGGGAAGAACTAATCTGATTCCATAGTAGACTGATGTCTTTTACTTTGATCTTTGTATTGCTTTTGCTTCCAGTGAAGAATGTTGATGGGTGAACCTAGAACCTGTTACACAGAGTGAAATAAGAGAGAAAGAGAAAAACAAGTGCCGTGTAATAACATATATATATATATATGGAAGCCTGGTGTGCTGCAGTCCATGGGGTCATAAAGAGTCGGACATGACTTAGAAACTGAACAATGAACAATAGTATGGAATCTAGGAAAATGGTAGTGAAAGTGAAGTCGCTCAGTCATGTCCGACTCTTTGCAACCCGTGGACTGTAGCCCACCAAGCTCCTCCGTCCATGGGATTCTCCAGGCAAGAATACTGGAGTGGGTTGCCATTTCCTTCTCCAGGGGATCTTCCCGGCCCAGGGATCAGACCCAGGTCTCCCACATTGCAGGCAGACATTTTAACCTCTGCACCACCAGGCAAGCCCTTAAACACAAGAATACAGTCTCTCAGAAAACCTCCTATAGAGACACAGAACTTCAGCTCCAAGTACTAACATCAAAGATTTCAAGGGAGGAAAGGAAGCCAGGTTGAAAGAAGAAGGGGGAGGAGGCGGGAGAGGGGGGCGAAAGGGGTGGTCATACAGACGTCTCCTGCCACCTACAGATGCCCAGGCGTTAAGAGACTTTTCCCTGGGCCTCCAGAGAAGGGAGGACGGGAACTCGGCCCTACTAGAAATCAGACCAGACCAGAATCAGAATTCGAGTTCTTTGCCAAGAGGAGGTGATCAGTCTCCAATTCTCAGCTCAGGCTGAGGGCCCTTTGACCAGATTCCTGTGTCCAGGACCGGGGGACTAGAAAAACAGGGAAGGAAAGGAAGGGTTAAGGAGAGGAAAGAAAGAGGGAAGGGGAGAGAGGTCAACTGATGAACCTATTTGCAGGGTAGTAAGAGAGATACAGACACAGAGGGTGGACTTGTGGACACAGTGGGGGAAAGAGCGGGTCAGACAAATTGGGAGAGTAGCACTGAATTATATACATTATATGCATAAAATGGACAGCTAGTGGGAAGCTTCTGTATAACACAGGGCACTCAGCCTGGTGCTCTGTGACCTGGCGTGCTGCAGTTTAATGGGGTCGCAAAGAGTCGGACATGACTGAGCGACTGAACTGAACTGAACTGAGAGGGGTGGGATGGGGAGGGTGGGGTGGGAGGAAGACTCTAAAGGGAACAGATACATATATACTCATAGATGATTCACTTTGTCCTATGGCTGAAACCAATACAACATTGCAAAACAATTATCCTCCAATTAAAAATAAAAATTAAAAAAATTGCCTCTAGCCTGAAATATATAGGATAGCCTATTCTCAATGCTCTTACCTGTAAGAGTATAGCACTTTTCCATTTATATATAAAAACTCAACATTCAGAAAACTAAGATCATGGCATCTGGTCCCATCACTTCATGGCAAATAGGTGGGGAAGCAATGGAAACAGTGACAGACTTTATTTTTGAGGAGGCTCCAAAATCACTGCAGATGATGACTGCAGCCATGAAATTAAAAGATGCTTGCTCTTTGGAAGAAAAACTACGACCAACCTAGACAACATATTAAAAAGAGGAGACATTACTTTGCCAACAAAAGTCTGTCTAGTTGACGTTATGGTTTTTCCATTAGTCATGTATGGATGTGAGAGTTGGACTATAAAGAAAGCTGAGCGTTGAAGAACTGATGCTTTTGAACTGTGGTGTTGGAGAAGATTCTTTTGAGAGTCCCTTGGACTGCAAGGAGATCCAACCAGTCCAACCTAAAGGAAATCATTCCTGAATATTCATTGGAAGGACTGATGCTGAAATTGAACCTACAATCTTTGGCCACCTGATGCAAAGAACTGACTCCTTAGAAAAGACCTTGATGCTAGGAAAGATTGAAGGCAGGAAGAGAAGGGGACAACAGACGATGAGATGGTTGGATGGCACCACCGACTCAATTAACATGAGTTTGAGCAAACTCTGGCAGTTGGTGACGAATGGGGAAGCCTGGCATGTTATAGTCCATGGGGTTGCAAAAAGTCAGACATGACTAAACAACTGAACTGAACTGAAAAAGTTTCAGAATGGAGAATAGCACTGTTTTTGTTGGAAGTTTACAGAAACATTGTGACCTGACCTACCCCAACAAAAGATTCCTGCATCAAGCAGTTTGCAATAACCAACCTTGCCCCTCCCCATCTTGTCTTTAAAAATATTTTATTGAAAGCCTTTAGGGAGTTCAAAGTTTGGTGGGTGGTCATGAACAACCTCTTTCCTTACACATACAAATATCTTCCAATATTCTTTCCTGGAAAATTTGATGGACAGAGGAGCAGTCCATGGGGCCACAGAGAGTCAGACACAACTAAGCAACTGAGCGTGCACGTGCACACACACACACAGACACACACACCATCTCTCTCCTTGTATGCCCTGCAGTAAGCCTTTTCCTGCTCTAGATGCCAACGTTTCAGAATTGTTTGCCCTCACCATGTATGGTCACACAAACCTGTGTTGTGTGACACTTTGAGTCTCAGCTCTCACCCTTAATTTCCCTGTGACCTGGAACAAATTGCATAACCTCACAGCTGCAGGTTCATCATCTAAAAAAATAGAAGTTGCCCATATCATAGAGTTTTTTCTGAGAATTAAATGAGATGATGTGATTAAATTACTTCACAGTATATTTGAGCCAACCAGTCCATCCCAAAGGAGATCAGTCCTGGGTGTTCATTGGAAGGACTGATGCTAAAGCCGAAACTCCAGTACTTTGGCCACCTCACGCGAAGAGTTGACTCACTGGAAAAGATTTTGATGCTGGGAGGGATTGGGGGCAGGAGGAAAAGGGGACGACAGAGGATGAGATGGCTGGATGGCATCTCCAACTCGATGGACATGAGTTTGAGTGAACTCCGGGGGTTGGTGATGGAGAGGGAGGCCTGGCGTGTTGTGATTCATGGGGTCACAAAGAGTCAGACACGACTGAGCGACTGAACTGACTGATGCCTGGTCCACAGTACCTGCCTTCCAAATGTCAGCTTCATGTCACCTCAAGCTAGTGACACTGAGAAAGAAAAGTCAAACAGGAATACACAAACCAAGTTACTATCTACAAGGCAAGCTGAAGAAGCATTTATGGCAAAATTGTGTCTAGACTTCTGTATATGTTTGTACATGAATGCATGTATATATGTACCTTTATGTATTATGTAGCTAGAAAACAAGGTCATTTCAAAACCCTGCCATTATTCTATCTCTCCGAGACATGTAACCCCAGTTCTCTGCCAGAAAAAATTGTAAATTCCCTATTAGTGTCACTAGCACGATGGGTGATGCACACTTGTACATTTCCAGCCCAACTCCCAGGAAGAATGAGTATAAATGCAGCAATTAGCACACTGCTATACTAAACTTCAAACCTTGTCTGCTATACTTAGGATCACAAACTTGACACTCAAGCACAGTTTGGCAAGGAAAGAGTTTCTCTCTGGCTAAATAAACACTGTTTTCCATTTTAAAAATGATAACTCCAATTATACAAAAGAAAAAAAAATAGAATATACTCCTCCCTTAAAAATGTCTCTTAGTGCTCCCAAGAGATATTGCCTCTTCCTGTAATGGTTGTTAGCAGAGTTTGCTTGCATTCTTACAGTTTTATTATAGATACCCTACCATTTTACCCAGGCTTTTCCTTCAATATCGCAAAGATTATTTTTAGCAGAGTGGTTAAATCTCTGAAACATTCTCTTCCAACAACACAAGAGAAGATTCTACACAGGGACATCACCAGATGGTCAATATCGAAGTCAGATTGATTATATTCTTTGCAGCCAAAGATGGAGAAGCTCTATATAGTCAGCAAAAACAAGACTAGGGGTTGACTGTGGCTCAGATCATGAACTCCTTATTGCCGAATTCAGACTGAAATTGAAGAAAGTAGGGAAAACCACTAGACCATTCAGGTATGACCTAAATCAAATCCCTTACAATTCTACAGTAAAAGTAATAAATAGATTTAAGGGATGAGATCTGATAGACTGAGCACCTGAAGAACTATGGACAAGGGCTCATGCCAATGTATAGGAAGCAGGGATCAAGACCATTCCCAAGAAAAAGAAATGCAAAAAGGCACAATGGTTGTCTGAGGAGGCCTTACAAATAGCTGATAAAAGAAGAGAAGCTAAAGACAAAGGAGAAAAGGAAAGATACCCAAAGATACATTTGAATGCAGAGTTCCAAAGAATAGCAAGGAGAGATAAGAAAGCCTTCCTTGGTGATCAATGGAAAGAAATAAAGGAAAATAATAGAATGGGAAAGACTAGAGATCTCTTCAAGAAAATTAGAGGTACCAAGGGAACATTTCATGCAAAGATAGGCAAATTAAGGACAGAAATGGTATGGACCTAACAGAAGCAAAAGATATCAAGAAGAGGTGGCAAGAATACACAGAAGCACTGTACAAAAAAGACCTTCATGGCCCAGATAACCACTCATCACTCACTCATCAAGAGCCAGACATCCTGGAATGGGAAGTCAAGTGAGCCTTAGGAAGCATCACTACAAGCAAAGCTATTGGAGGTGATGGAATTCCAGTTGAACTATTTCAAATCCTAAAACATGATGCTGTGAAAGTGTTGCGCTCAATACGCCAGCAAATTTGGAAAACTCAGTGATGGCCACAAGACTGGAAAAGGTCAGTTTTCATTCCAATCACAAAGAAAGGCAATCCAAAGAATGTTCAAACTACCACACAGTTGCACTCATCTCACATGCTAGCAAAGTAATGGTCAAAATTCTCCAAGCCAGACTTCAACAGTACATGAAGTGTGAACTTCCAGATGTTCAAGTTGGATTTAGAAAAGACAGTGGGAACCAGAGATAAAATTGCCAACATCTGTTGGATCATTGAAAAAGCAAGAGAATTCCAGAAAAACATCTACTTCTGACTTATTGATTATGCCAAAGCCTTTGACTGTGTGGATCACAACAAATTGTAGAAAATTCTGAAAGAGATGGGACTATCAGACCACTTAACCGGCCTCCTGAGAAATCTGTATGCAGCTCAAGAAGCAACAGTTAGAACTGGACATGGAACAACAGACTGGTTCCAAATCGGGAAAGCAGTATATCAAGGCTGTATATTGTCACCCAGCTTATTTAACTTATATGCAGAGTATATCATGGGAAATGCCAGGCTGGATGAAGCACAACCTGGAATCAAGATTGGAGGCAGAAATATCAATAACCTCAGATATGCAGATGACACCACCCTCATGGCAGAAAATGAAGAAGAACTAAATAGCCTCTGGATAAAAGTGAAAGAGGAGAGTGCAAAATTTGGCTTGAAGCTCAACATTCAGAAAACTAAGATCCTGGCATCCAGTCCCATCACTTCATGGCAAATATATGCAGAAACAATGGAAACAGTGACAGACTTTATTTTGCGGATGCTCCAAAATCACTGCAGATAGTGACTGCAGCCATGAAATTAAAAGACACTAGCTCCTTGGAAGAAAAGTTATGACTAACCTGGACAGTATATTAAAAAGCAGACATTACTTTGGCAGCAAAAGTTCATCTAGTCAAAGGTATGTTTTTTTCTAGTAGTCATGTATGGGTATGAGAGTTGGACCATAAAGAAAGCTGAGCACTGAAGAATTGATGCTTTTGAACTGTGGTGTTGGAGAAGACTCTTGAGGGTCCAAGGAAAACCAACCAATCAATCCTAAAGTAAATCAGCCCTGGATATTAATTGGAAGGACTGATGCTGAAGTTGAAACTCCAATCCTTTGGACACTTGATGCGAAGAACTGACTGCATAGGCAGAAAGACAAGGGGACGACAGAGGATGAGAGGGTTGGATGGTCTCACTGCCTCGAAGGACATGAATTTGAGTAAACTCCAGGAGTTGATGATGGACAGGGAAGCCTGGCATATTGGAGTCCATGGGGTTGCATAGTCAGATATGACCGGGCAACTGAACTTAACTAAATCTCTGAAAACAAACTGTGATATCCAGGATATTTCCTTTACCTGCTCTGTGCCCTTGAGCTGGGTATTCAAAGTCTGTAACCCTCAAACTTTTACATGCAAAGTGATGATAATGAAAGCCACCAACTTATTACAGGGCCCTGTGAGGATAAAGTGAGATGATCCTTGTAAAACTCTTAGGAGAATTCTGTGTAAAAAGTAAGAACTCAATAAAATTATTATTGTTTATAACTAGGAGTACTTTTTTTGATTACAAATAACAACAACAAAAATTCAATTGACTTCAGCATATGGAACCACATTTATTTCCAAAATGCCAAGTCTGAACGTAGACCTGGACAGAACCAATCAATGGGGTGGTTCCTACTCAGAAGCAAGCCCTACCCATCAGGTGGCAGGGCACCCGCAGCAGAGCAGGTGTTGGTCCAATCCCCCAAAACCCTAATGCCAGCAGAGAGAGCCTCTTCCTGTTATCACATGCACAACTCCCAGGAGTCTTTCCAATTGGCTCTACCTGGGTCACTTGCTCACCCAAAACAAGGACAATTGCTTAGGGAATTTGATGCTTTGAATGACTAATTTTGTGGGAGGTCAATTAGTAGCCCCCCAAAGATGTTCACTGATCCGTGAAACTTGTGAATTGGATAACTTACAAGGCAAAAGGAACTTTTCAGATGTCGTCTGATTAAGGATTGATAGAGAAAAAGATTACCCTGGATGATCTGGGTGCCCCAGTGGAATCGCAAGCATTCTTATAGGAGGAATGCAGAAGGGTCAGAGGTCAGGCAGCATGACAACGGAATCAGAAATTAGAATAAAATAACCACAAGCCAAGAAAGGCCAGCAGGCTGTGCAATCTGAAAGAGACAGGGAACATATTCTCTTCCTGGGGCCTCTGAAAGGAAACAGCCCGCCTGCTGAGACCATGAGGTTAGCCCTATGAGAACCATTTTTGACCTCTGACCTCCAGAATGGTAAACCTCTGTGTTTATGATCATTTGTTACAGCCACACCAAGAGAACAAAGATGCCAGTCTTGGGTCACGATCTTCACTTCTCTGTGTATTCAGATCACATGCAGGAAAATGGAGTAGTGATTCTCAAGAAGGAAAACAGAGGTTCTGTCATTAGGATGGAATGAATATTGGGGTAAAACTTCACGTCTGCATATCAATGTTGGCTTTGTTGCTGTAGCCTTTTGCTGTTGTTATTTTTTTTTAGTCTGCATAAAAAACACTACCAGTGTTGACTATATCTCCTTTTTTTGCCTTTCTTTTTTATATTTTTAATTTAAATTTATTTATTTTAATTAGAGGTGAATTACTTTACAATATTGTAATGGTTTTGCCATCCATCAACATGAATCCGCCACAGTGTACATATGTTCCCCATTCTGAATCCCCCTCCCACTTCCTTCCCTGTACCATCCCTCTGGGTCATACCAGTGCACCAGCCCCAAGCATCCTGTATCTTACATCAAACCTGGACTGGCGATTCATTTCTTTTATGATATTATACATGTTTCAATGCCATTCTCCCAAATCATCCCACCCTCTCCCTCATTGTTGACTATATCTTTGAGTAGCTTTCTATAGTATATTTACTTCATCTTCCATAGTTCTAAGTTGGACCCTTGAACAAGGTATTTTTCTTTGTTCATCCTGCACATGCATGATATTTAGATAACAGCAAGGTGATCTGTTCAGTCAGTTGACAGGTTATACTCCTATTAGTGTTGATCACATGACAAGATCACATGACCTAATAGTAGTTATAACCATGATCAGATAATCGAAAAATGAAGTCAGTTCTGGCAACTTAAGTGCTAGGCCTTCTTCTTTCCCTAACAGGTTTGTTCATCTTAAAGATCTCACTTTCCTTCTTTGGGTCCTGATTCATGATCTGCAGACTGTGTGTGTTCTGTGTGTGTTCAGTCGTTCAGACATGTCTGACTCTTTTTCGACCCCGTGGACTATAGCCCGCCAGGCTCCTCTGTCCATGGGATTTCCCAGGCAAGAATACTGGAGTGAGTTGCCATTTCAGTCTACAGATAAGTGGGAGTTGAATGAACAAAGTGATCCTAAAGTCGTCTTCTGGGTTTATGGCTCTGTCACTCCATATTAGTGGCACTGATTGCAAGGAAATGTCAGCCTCTGGTGCACAGAGATTTTGGGGTGTGGGGAGGAAAAAGTTCTGAGTTTGGAAATGTTGGGATAATAGTCAAAAGAAAGTTGACAAGAGGCCAGAAACACTCAATTCCAGGGCCAAATCCAGCATCACCCAGTTTTCTCTCTTACGTACTATTACGCCTGTGCTCAGTNATAAGTGGGAGTTGAATGAACAAAGTGATCCTAAAGTCGTCTTCTGGGTTTATGGCTCTGTCACTCCATATTAGTGGCACTGATTGCAAGGAAATGTCAGCCTCTGGTGCACAGAGATTTTGGGGTGTGGGGAGGAAAAAGTTCTGAGTTTGGAAATGTTGGGATAATAGTCAAAAGAAAGTTGACAAGAGGCCAGAAACACTCAATTCCAGGGCCAAATCCAGCATCACCCAGTTTTCTCTCTTACGTACTATTACGCCTGTGCTCAGTCGGGTCCGACTCTTGTGGCCCCATGGACTGACTGTAGCCCACCAGGCTCCTCCATCCATGGGATTCTCCAGGCAAGAACACTGGAGTGAGTTACCATTGCCCCCTCCAGGGGATCTTCCCGACCCAGGGATCACGAACCCTCATGAATCCTCATCTCTGTGTCTCCTGCATTGACAAGGAGGTTCTTTACCCCTGTGCCACCTGAAAGCCCTCTTATGTAACTATAAGAACAATGTATTGAATCCACAGCCAGGATAGTAGAGGAGGCTATTAGTGAGTGAGGAAATGGACAGGGAAAAATTATTTTTCTGAGAGTGGCAGCAGTATACTGAAATCATCTGGAAGACTTTTTTTTTTTAATTGTCAATGACGTAATCACAGAAAAATGCCCCTCAGCCAAGTTAATTCTGACAGTGTCTTTAAATGTCAGGATTCAAGGTAGAGAGTCTTGGGCAATGTGATCAAAATCTCAGAAGTGATTTTGGCACATCTTCATTCCCCAATCTACCCCAGTTATCTACCCCCACAGGTCTAGATTATATGTAATGTCTTTTGCATTTTCTGTCTTAATTTGGATTTACCTTCTATGTGCTGCTTCTCCCAGTGTAGGAAGTCAGTACACACTGAAGAAAGACATGGAACTATCCCCATCACCTTATTTCTCACCCGATAACTTTTCCTGGGCCAAGGTGCAGACAGAGCTTTATGCCAACGATGTCCAGAGCGCAGAGCACTAATCCAGCCCAAAGTGACCTCCATCTGACAGGCTTAGGTGGCAGAGGTTCCCCCAGGACTCAAAGGTAGAATCTTGAGTTTCCCAGACAAATGCATACAGGTCAGAACTCAAAAGTGGCTAACACACACAGGCTGTCCCCCACAGAGGGCTTCTGGCCACTACACATGGCAGGTTCAGAAACTCAATTTTCCCTGACAATTCAGTATCAGGCTCTGACAAGACAAGCTACTTCAAGATCTGTCTGGCAAGAGGGACAAACAATTTTGTCCTGGTCAATGAGGGTAGATGCTCTATCCAGGGAAATGTCTGTCATCAAGACCCATGCTATGTTGGACCATTTACAAGTCTTTCTAGGACTGTTCTAAAAAATAAAAATGTCTTTATCTAATGTGGGGTCATTATCACTATTTATGACTCAGAGCAAACATTCAAATCATTGGGGAGATAAAGCAATTCAGCAAATGAGAAGGGACTAGAAAACTAAACAAAAAGAACCACTGGGATAGGGCATCTCTGCTTTATCAAAGACAACAACGCTTTTAAAATTAGAATATAATTGCTTTACAGTATTGTGTTAGTTTCTGCTGTACAGTGAAGTGAATCACCTATATGTATAAATATATCCCCTCTCTCTTGGACCTCCCTCCCACCCCAGCCCCATCCCACACATCTAAGTCATCACAGCACCTAGCTGCGTTTCCTGCTCTTTACAGTGGGTTCCCACTAGCTACCTAACTTAGTAGTAGCATGGTAGTGTATATGTGTCAATCCCAGTCCCCCAACTCATTTCACCATCCCCTTCATCTCCTGCATCTACACGTCCATTCTCTTTGTTGCATTTTTATTCCTGCCCTGGAAATAGGTTCATTCTTCCAGATTCCACATATATATGTTAAGAAGCCATGATTTAAAATGAAAAGACTACATCAATGCCTTTTACAAGAAAATGAGGAGTCAAAAGACCTGTATGGAATGATTCACTGTATGTCAAAAACTGTGTTCCTTCCTTCCTGTTCACAACCTTACTTAATCTTCACAACCAAATTTAGAACTGTGTTGATTCTATAGATGAAAACACTGAGGAACAAAACACCAGAATGTATTGTACTGGTGTATATGTAGGAAAAAAAATCTCTCCTTCTGCCCTTTCTCGCACAACCTAGATGCTTCTCTTGGTTTGAACTGAAGACTCTTTGCCCTCTCATGCAAAATATTCCAAGGCTTGGTGGTGCCTAGAACAGGGCCTTATTAATACCCACCAGTCACTGTGCACCTGATCAGATGCTTGTCTGAGACTCCTTGACAAGTCACACGTGCAATTTTAGAATTTTGTTTCCCAGTGACAGAAACCAGCATCAATTGGCAAAAGTAAAACAAGAATTTAGTATGGACCAGATATTGGGGCACTTGAACAGAGGGGCTAAATAAGGTGAGGGGATAAATGTAGGACCTACTGGTTTTTAAGAAAACTGAAACCAGGAACACAGAAGGCTGCCAGAACACATTCTCTTTTTATCCCTACCTTGGTTTGATCTCTTCAAGAAAATTAGAGATACCAAGGGAAGATTTCATCTAAAGATGGGCTCGATAAAGGACAGAAATAGTATGGACCTAACAGAAGCAGAAGATATTAAGAAGAGGT
>SJYA01000989.1:0-16867 GCA_006410615.1 Neotragus moschatus | reverse complement strand
GATTAATATTCAGGGTTGATTTCCTTTAAGATTGACTGGTTTGATCTCCTTGTAGTCCAACGGACTCTGAGGAGTCTTCTTCAGCACCACAATTTGAAAACATCAATTCTTCAGTGTTCAGTGTACTTTATGGTCCAACTCCAACATTCATACATGACTACTGAAAAAAGCAACAATTACACTATCCTGGCTCTGTGTTTATCTCCACCCTACCACCACTAGTCTTGGCCTACTCCGCCTTCACAGCAAAACTTAGATGGTGCTATTAAAGTTTAGGTCTGGTTACTCTGATGTCATTGAGATTTGTTTTTGAGTCCAGTCCCTCACATCCCCCCTGGAATTCCTTCCCCTATGACAGATGTCTATCTGTACTCTGTCTTGAATATCCCAGTTAGAGTGACTTTATGGCCTCTCTTACAATCTGTTCCACTGCTTAACAGCTCCCAGGGGTCTAACACTTCCCCTGATATTTATCTGCAATATTCCTCATTGTAGCTTGCAGCTTGTTAATTCTCCTTCTGGCCTTCTTGACTAATAAGAAGATTGATCCCTGCCCTTCTCACAGTATCATTTTATGGATGTATCAGCAGAATGATGGCTGCCTTCAGAGGTCTTTCTTCAAGCCTGAGCTGTTCCAGTTCTATTAACCTCCCCATGAAAGTCTTGCTCTCCAAGTCTGGGACTAATCGTGTCTCTCTTCTCTCAACAGTGTCAATTAGCCTATGTCCTCGGATCACTTATAGTGTCCAAAGGGAACCCGGAGCTGGAGAGGCAGCCAGTTCTGGACAGAGACAGGCACGATGCTATTGAAATTCACTTGCTCCTTTTGCAAAATGATATCTTCATAATTTTATTCCCTAAGGCAGACAGCCAAGATTTTTCCTTCTCAATGTCCTTTCTATGAACTTGGAATTATAGACGGTGGGAGCTGATTTAGACTCTGTGGATCATCTTCCTGATTTGGAAGGAAAAAAGTTATGACGTGGAGGAGAGGAGGAGAGTACTCAAGGCCACTCAGTGACTCAGTGATGGGGTGAGGCTGAGGATCAGCTCTGGAGGCTTCCAAGCCAGGACTCCTTTCAGTGCAACCCGAAGACTTCTCAGGAAGTGGCATGCCTGGCTCTACCAAAAGGAAGTATGGTGTCAGTGGAGTTCAGAGGTACATGGAAAAGAGTGTGCTGAATGTCAAGAAGGATGAGGACTTGGACGTGACTACTGGAGTTGGCAATGGAAGCTCGCATTGGTGAAATGAAGAGCACTTTTTGGTGTTGATTTGAGAAGATAACGAGTATTAGCAGAAAGTTATGCAGACTTCTGAAAGGGCTTTTTGAGAAAGTGTTTTAAGCTGATGATGCAATATTATGTAATGGTTAAGAAACCAGACTTTGAAATAGTTCATGATTTGATTCATGGACTGCCATCTACAGGGATGCACCTAAATTCTCAGAGCCTGCTTGCTCATCCACAAAATAATAAGAAGAAAATAAAAATAGTGTTATATTAAGTATATATAACAGAGTAAAACTATATGTTTGCTTTTAATATGTTGCATGTATGATAGTACATATGACATATGTAATCTGTATTTATGATATAAAATATAAAAACAAATTAAAGTTAATAATGGAATCCACTTCCTAGGGCTAATGAGGTAGTTCTGTAATAGTAACTCCTAAAACTCTCAATTTTGCGTCTGGTTCATGGGTAAATGCACAACAAATTATTAGTTGCAGTTATTGGCACGTGTTGGTCTTTTTATACTTATCCTCACTATCACCATTATTTCAATATAGCTAATAACTTTGACCTCGTTTCTGGATTTTTCTACATGGCCACCTATCTTTTTGCTTTTAGCCGAACACATTTCCCCCACCCCTCCCCTCTCATTTCACACACACACTACAGATCATCAGATGTGAAATGACTCACTTTGCTGTCCTTGCTGCTACTGCTAAGTCACTTCAGTCATGTCCGACTCTGTGCGACCCCACAGACGGCAGCCCATCAGGCTCCCCTGTCCCTGGGGTTCTCCAGGCAAGAACACTGGAGTGGGTTACCATTTCCTTCTCCAATGCATGAAAGTGAAAAGTGAAAAGTGAAATTGAAGTTGCTCAGTTGTGTCTGACTCTTAGCGATGCCATGGACTGCAGCCCACCAGGCTCCTCCGCCCATGGGATTTTCCAGGCAAGAGTACTGGAGTGGGGCGCCATTGCCTTCTCCGTTGCTGTTCTTACCACTGACAAATTTACTAATTCACATAACATCTTTTAACTTAAAAAGTTCCATCCAAGGTTAAATCATTTTATTTAATTCTTCAGTCCTTTTATGGCGTTCCTTTGCATCAGTATAGCTTCTCTCTGCAGTGTATCATCCTACCGTAAGCTACCTTTCTCTTCAGAACATATTTTTCTGACATCTTTTGCAATGTGAATAGGCTGAGGATGTCACAGTTTTCAAATCCTGGTCTCTCTCTCTCTCTCTTTTTTTTTTTTTTTGGCGTATAAGTTTCTCCCACAACTAGTCTTTTTTCTCTTCTGTTCCACTGTGAACCTCAGGAAGAAACTAGACAAGATCTTCAACACAGTGCTAGAAATCTCCTTAGCTCAACACCCAGACTCTTCATTTCATCAATTACAAGTCCAGCAGTAGAACATAATATCGTTGAATTTTGTTGTTGTTTTTTTCTTTGCCCCATGTAACAAAGAGTGCCTTTTTGCAGTTTTCAATAACACAGTCCTCATTGTATTTTTATAATGGTTTAAATTTTCATATTTCAACCAATCGTTTGCTTTGGGAGACCTAGGCTGCTTCTGTCAGACATCTCAAGCTTCGCACAGCGTCTGCCCGCGTGCGTGCGAGCTGTCACTTCAGTTGTGCCTGAGTCCATGTGGCCCCCTGGGCTGTAGCCCACCAGCCTCCTCTGTCCATGTGATTTCCTAGCAAGACTACTGCAGTGGTCTGCCGCGCCCTCCTCCAGGGGCTCTTCCTGATAGAACTCACATCTCTTGTGTCTTCTGCATTGCAGGCCAGTTCCTTACCAGTGAGCCACTAAGGAAAGCCCAGTTCAGTTCAGTTCAGTCGCTCAGTCGTGTCTGACTCTCTGCGACCCCATGGACTGCAGCCCGCCAGGCCTCCCTGTCCATCATCAATGTACCTATTTCCACATTAATAGATATTTGTTACAGTAATGCCCCACTTTTTTGGGGGGTCAAAATATGTATTAGTATTTGTGGGTGTGGCTGCTATAACAAATTGCAACAGACTTGATACCTTACAACAACAGAAATGTATTCCCTCGCAGTTCTGGGTGTCAGAAGTATGCAATCCACAGCACTGAACCCACATTAAGGTGCCACTGGAAGAGCATTCCCTCCTTGAGTAATTTGTTTCTTGTCTCTTTCATTTCCTGGTGGACCCATCATTCCTTGCCCTGTGGCTGCATCTCTTCAGTTTCTGCTTTTATGATCACATGGCCTTTTCCTCTTCTGTATGTCACATCTGTCTGTCTCTCTCTTGTAAAGACACTTGTGATCACATTTAGAGTCTACCCAAATAATTCAGGATACTCTCTCAAAGATCTTTAGTTAATCACATCTGCAAAGATGCTTTTTCTAGTTAAGGTAACATTTAGAAGTTTCAGGAATTAGAACTTGATGCCTTTGGGACAATTATTTATTTAGCTTACTTTAACATCAGTACCCACCTGTAGGGGATACAACTTTTTCAGTGTTTGCAATTTTTTTTTAATTAAGTTGAGATAAATGCATACATAATAGTAAGACAACCATTGACAAGAACAACAAAATTGCTGAGCTCTGTGGTCGCACAGAGTCAGACACGACTGAAGTGACTTAGCAGCAGCAGTAGCAGTGGTAGACATCAGACAAGCATGATCTCATTTGAGCCTCAGAATGGCATGTCATCATAATCCGTTTCACGGTTAAAGAAAAAGACTGATAAGTCATATAACTCATACATACTGGACCAGGAATGACATTGATATTTGTCCAGTTCTAAAGCCTGCGTTCTCCTCTACCTAATCTACTCACTACGATCATTGGTATTAGGGCCTTTTAGAGGTTTGAGATACGTCATCCACTGAGCAAATAAAGAAGACTTAGATGTGTAAGTCTAAAGAATGATGAGCATTTTGCATTTAGTTTCTTTCAACAGGGTCACTGCTATCATTCATCCTTGGCAGTTCGTTATACATGTGTGGCCGTGGGCATGCTTTCAGCTGACCGCATCAGTCATTGGGCTGTGACCACACAATTCACAGGAGTTAGAAGCTCAAAGATGTCTTCATACACACAGAGGCTTCTCAGAAATATTCTCTGTGACCACACCCTATCTATCTTCCCAAGTTTAATGGGCTGAATTTGGAAATATCTTGGTCTGGCTCTAGCCTTCCATTTTTGCTTAACCATCCACTTTTCCCATCCTAGTTGTTCTAGAAAACAGGACACACAGCTTGCTTACATCTAGACGGAAAGGTAAAACATGCTCATATGCAACAAAAACACAGATAGAAGGTGTCAAGTGTACCGAGATAGATAGAGGTGAAGTGCAGGGTTAGCAGAAGGAGCAGGTCCTCTGGGTAGCTTTCAGAAGTGAAAGTCACTCAGTCATGTCCAACTCTTTGTGACCTCTCCAGGCAAGAATACTGGACTGGGTAGCCTTTCTCTCCTCCAGGCATCTTCCTAACCCAGGGAGAGAACCCAGGCCACCCTTACTGCAGGCGGGTTCTTTACCAGCTGAGCCACCAGGGAAGCTCAGCTTTCAGAAGGAAGTTGTGTTTATGGTTGGCTCCCAAATAAAAGTTAGATTTGGCTGCCTGATGATTGTAAGAGATGAGAAGAGAAAAAGGCATTTGGGTAAGCTGAAGGGTGACAATGCATATTATCTTGAACAGAACAGCACACGATTTCATTTGACTTAAGAAAAATATCAGGGAATCAGGAAGGCAATCAGTCCTGAGTGTTCATTGGAAGGACTGATGTTGAAGCTGAAACTCAAATACTTTGGTCACCTGGTGTGAAGAACTGACTCATTTGAAAAAAACCCTGATGCTGGGAAAGATTGAAGGTGGGAGGAAAAGGGGATGACAGAGGATGAGATGGTTGGATGGCATTACTGACTCAATGGACATGAGTTTGGGTAAACTCCAGGAGTTGGTGATGGACAGGGAGGCCTGGCGTGCTGTGGTTCATGGGGTCGCAAAGAGTCGGACATGACTGAGTGACTGAACTGAACTGAAATAAAATATCAGAAAACAAAGAAGGGAGAGTTGAGTTTAAACGTGTAGGTCTGGCATTGTCAGGTTGACTTTTGGGCTTTACACTTCATTGTGCTTGAAAAGTGGAGCCATTTAAGAGTAAAGGACAGAATAGTCACATCATCAAGGAGATGTTTGTAGCACAATAATAATCTGACAGCTGTTGATGGAATGGGTTATACGGGAAGAGACTACAGGTAAGGACACAGTTTAAGAAGTCTTGGTAATGGTTTCTGAAGGAGATAATGATAACTTGAAATAAGGCAGTAGCAAAAAGGAGAGAGACAAGGAAGTGAAGACTAAGAATACAGTATAAGTAAACCCCAGAGAATATGATAACTGATTAATCATATGAGTTAAAAAGGGGACAGGAGTCCAGGATTCTAGTTGAGTTAATTGGAAACATAGCTGAGCCAGGTAAGGTTCTTCACAAGTGACAAGGCCATGAACTGGCTCACTTTAGAAAAATGTATTTTAAAAAGATATTTATTTAAAGCATTTGTAGGATTTCAATGTGACCCCTAGATTGAAATGACACAGTAAAATGTGGCCTGAGAAAGGACAGAAGTGAGAAAACTCTAGAATTTAGTTGAGGGCGAGAAAATCAAGGATGAAAAGGCAGGTAGAGGAGGGTGATTGGGTTAAAGCTAGAAGGTTCTAGTGTATAGAACAGGTGTGCTAGACCTGATAGATTGTTTGGAATCAAAAAAGCTGGCAAAGAGAAAACGTGATAAAAAAAAAAAAGGAGAAACACAAAGAGTAGAGTCAAGAAATAGGGAGGTGAATATCAGTATTAGATGGGATAAAGAGATCAGAAGCCGAGGAAGCAGAACTGACTGTGTGTGATGAACTGAATGGGAGGTGAGCAAGAACCAAGATCCTGGATGCTGAGGGGTTTCTATAGGAATATTTCAATGTCTTATGGTTCTGTGAGATGGAGAGATGGACACACAGAAAGGATGTCAGTCATGATTCTTTTGATTAAAAACAACACAAGCTTACTAAATTAGCCAAAGAAGGTGGATTGGCTCATGTGGCTGGAAGTTCTTCAAGGGCTAAGATGATCTGAGGAAAATGCTCTCCTCTTTCTTTCCCTCTTGCCTCTGCTTTATTCTCTTAGGCAGTCTGTCTCCTTGTGGCATTAAAGATGACACTGTAAGCTCCAGACTTTCTTGATCCTTTCTCTGTGTAGTCTTAGAGGTTACAGTCAGGCCTTTTCCAAATTGTTGCACAAAATTGGATCTGCTTTAGTCATGTTACCATTCTTGAATCAGTGCTGTGGCCAAAGAAACGGGTATACTCTGGATGGCCAGGTCTGGTTCAGAGATCCATCAGTGAAGTGGGGAATGCTTAAGTTCAAGAATGAAGAGTAGGAGAGATGGGCCTGCCCAGACAGAAGAGGAGAGAGATAGGTAGGTGATAGCCACGTAAGAGGTAAAGAGAGTCATATACAAATGGGATGAAAGAACGGAGGAAATAGATAAAGCAGTAGGAAATTCTTATAGAGTGATTAGTTGAGAGTTTGACTCTGGTAAAGTAATTCATGAGTAATGTATGACAAGAAAGTTAAGCCCTATCTCCAAATTTCTTGAATGACTGGCAAAGGTGTTGGTTTTATTATTCAAGCAATAAAGAACCAATGAATAGGCAGAGATGATGTGCAATAAGTTAGCTAAAAAGATGGCCATCAGTAATTTGTCTCCTTCATAAATATGCATGCTATTCCTCCCATGAAAAAGTAGAGTCCACGTCCCCACCACTTGAATCCACCTGCCTTTGGAATTTGCACTAATCAATACAGTGTGGTGGAAATGAAGTTCTGGGACTTCTAAGCATAGGTCTTGGAAGTACCTGTATTTTTCAGCTTTGCATGAAGGGAGAACAACATGCTATGAAAAGTGATCCAGACTATCCTGCTGGAGAAAGAAAGACTAGGAGAACGGGAAGCAAGGCATTTCTCCCAACATCCAGCTTCATAACTATAGATATAAGGGCAGCTGTCTTGAATCCTCCAGTCACAGTAAAGTCACTTGAGGTAACATCTTGAAAAAGGAGAACCCAGATTTCCCAGGCAGTCCCAAGCCATTTGAACCATCCTAGCTAAAGCCCCTCGAGAAGGCAATGGCACCCCACTCCAGTACTCTTGCCTGGAAAATCCCATGGACAAAGGAGCCTGGTAGGCTGCAGTCCATGGGGTCGCTAAGAGTCTGGCACGACTGAGCAATTTCACTTTCACTTTTCACTTTCATGCATTGGAGAAGGAAATGGCAACCCACTCCAGTGTTCTTGTCTGGAGAATCCCAGGGATGGGGGAGCCTGATGGGCTGCTGTCTATGGGGTCGCACAGAGTCAGACACGACTGAAGTGACTTAGCAGCAGCAGCTAAAGCCCCAGTCAACACAGCAGATGAACCTTCTTGCTGAGTTCTGCTTGAATTCCTGGCCAGAATGATATGATATACAAATAAAATGGCTGTGGCTTCAAGTCATTAAGTTTAGAAGTAGTTTTGTTATAGAACAATTGATAAATGTGGTATCACATGAATAAAAAACAATTTGCACAGCTTAATTGATTAGAATGGGAGAGAATGAAGGTAGGGCAACAGTAGATTTTATTGTCATTACCAAGGATAAGGTGATAAAATCTTGAACAGGGGTTCTGTTCTGTTCAGTTGCTCAGTAGTGTATGACTCTTTGTGACCCCATGGACTGCAGCATGCTGGGTTTCCCTGTCTTTAACCCTCTCCTGGAGTTTGCTCAAATTAAAGTGCATTGAGTCAGTAATGCTATCTAACCATATCATTCTCTATGCCTCCATTCTCCTTTTACCTTCGATCTTTCCAGGCATCAGGGTCTTTTCCAATGAGCTGGCTCTTTGTATTAGGTAACCAAAGTATTGGTGCTTCAGCATCAGTCCTTCCAGTGAATATTCAGGGTGTATTTCCCTTAGGATTGATTGTTTTTGTCTCCTTGAAGTCCATGAACCGGGGTAATATCATGGAAAAGTGAACTGAATGACCTTAGTTCATTTTTCTCTCTTGCTTGTGAATCTTTAACTAGGTTCCTCTTACCCATTTCTGGATTTCTAGCACCACAGCATGTTATCTGGGAGACAGCAGGTAAACTATACAGATAGTTGAACAGATTAATTAATAAAATTTGTTTTACTTTTCTCTGTTTTACCTTGCATCAACCTCTGATTGAGGAGAACACAAAAGCTAAATACAAGTGCATGTTCACATACACTTACATTCTCTTTAAGGGTACTGATTACTCTTGCAAATATTTTAGTAGCAATTAAAGTGTAGGCCAGCATAAGTATTAGTAGCCAGATAAGTGGGCTATCTATCACTGAACTGTAGGGGCACTGGTGGAAGAATTTCGATCTGTGTCCGTAAATCTGGTCACCATTAACTAGATATGTGACTTCAGATAAGTGGCTTAACCTCTCTCTGTGTCTCATAGGTGTGATGATTCTCTTTGGTAGGATTTCTGATGGAATTCAATGAAATACACAGGTGAATAAATAGCACCAATTGGTGGCACCCAAAATATATTAGTTGGTGGCCCAGTGGTAAAGAATCTGCCTACCAGATCAGGAGACATGGGTTTGATCCCTGGATTGGGAACCAAGGAGAAGGAAACGGCAACCCACTCCAGTAGTCTTCCCTGAAAAATCCCATGGACAGAGGAGCCTGGTGTGCTATAGTCCATGGGGGTCACAAAGAGTCAGACACGACTGAGTGACTGAGTGCACACACACACACACTCAATATATTAGTAGAATGAAATGAGGATTTAAAAATGATATTTGGTATCCCTCTTTTGGTAATTACATTGCTGATATATTCTTTCGTTAAGCTATTTATTTTTTACTTAGCTTTCCTCCCCTATGTGAGGAAGTAAAGAAACCCATTTTTAATTAATTCTTCGGACCCTATTTCCATGGCTGCCTTAAGTAGCTGAGTAGAATCTTAGACATGTGAAATAATGACCCAATTTAAGTTGCTGTATTTTTGCAAAGCACTGGAAAAGAGGCAAGCACTTCAAAGTAATTAACATGAACATGCTCAATTACGTTTCTGTGTAGCATGCCAACACTGCTGCCTGGAAATTCTGAAATTACAAATCTCAGAATTCCCAACAGCTAGCACAATGAGGTCCTAAGGTAGCCCCCCTCTCTTCTCTCAAGATAGTCTTTTAGAAAATTATTAAATATTAAAAGGTTAAAAACTAAGAAAACAGTAGCAAAGAGGGGTAAAAAAGCTCTCCCATCAGGCCAGTGGGTGGAAGGGTAGGGTCACTGAATGTAGCCTTATTTCTGCTGGCTATGTTTCTTTCCTACCCAAGCTCCAAAGTAAGCGGACTGTGTAAGCGGGAATGAAATACACAACCCCCTTGTGACTGTGAGCAGCAAAGCATTCTCCGTTTGTGGTTTTCTTCAAATGAGGCTGCTTGGAATATGTGTTTGAAAACAGTGAGACTCTTTATTAATCAAGTACTTCACTTGCCCTGCCAGCATAACGTTTCATTGATGTCAAAACTCCCTTAAAAATGGTTTTGGAGCCACTTCTTGTACACAGACTTCAACAGAAGAAATATTTTTGGAATTGTAAATAGAATAATTGAGGCAAATATTTGCCCATTTGGAAAGCTTCTGTAATGGTTTTAATTTTCAGTTGCATTTTAAATATGTAGATCTAGGCCTCGGTGCTAGCAGCAAGAATGAAGCACACCCCAAGATTGGACTTCCCTCTGATAGAGAGCTAAGTTGTAAAATGGAATGACAAACGGGTCAAAAGAGAGACATGCAAGATTGTTTGGTGAAGATAGATTTCAGCTGGGTTCAAGCAGTGATTAAGCAGGTTAATCTATCAAAAAAAAAAAAAAAAAGATATGCCAATCAGAAAGGGGCCTGTGTGCAGAAGCTAAGCAAAAGGAGAGTCACAGAGATAAGCCTTAAGAATGACTTTACAAGAGTTACACTCAATAGCAGATACTCAGATCCCAAGACAGCCTACCAGGACCTGGGAGCAGAGTCACATCAGAGTACTACTGCCATATAAGCTAAGATATTTGAATTATATGAGAAATACCCCCATTCTGATTCCATGTACTTGGCAATGTTCTCCTATGCATAGCTTCTTGTCAGGAGGCAATATGCATCTAGGTTGCTTTGGGATTCCAAAATGAACTGTGGCAGAACATCTTCCTAGAGATGAGCAGAGGGGCATCTCATGTCCCTGAGCTCAGCAGTGTGTGCATACCCAGAGAGATAGACGGATTCTCTGTGTGTTGGCAAGTCAGAATTCTAGGCCTGAAGGTTGATGGCTAGAGTTTGGGTGCTGGTAAGTCCATCCAGGTCACTGCTTCTTTGCAACGAGAATGAGGGTTGCATTCTTCTCTGCAAAGGAGGTGGGGTTGATTTTCGTGATGTTTTCCTCCACAAAATGTAACCTTGAGCAATTTAACCTCTTCGAGATTTATATTTCTCTTACCATGAGAAAGAGGAGCTCATTTTTCAAGTTTTCTGTGGGTTTTTGAGATCTAATATATTCTTAAAGCCCCTTTCTGCTCTGAAGTTTTATGGTGCTTTACACGAATATCTTTAGGATGTTTACCAGCCCCTGACCCTGCTCTGAGGGCAATAGTCCATCTCTCATTCATACAAGTGATTCCTGTAACCATATTCACTTTTTTTGACTTCCTCTGTCTATCGATGGGGACACAAAACTCAGTTTCTTTCATCCAGAACAGTTGCATGGACCACAATGGCTATAATCAAACTCTGTGGAATATATTACCTGGTGGGATGTGTAGTCAGGGGTGCCTCCTTTATAGTTATATATAAGGCTTATTCGAGGGCCATATGCAAGAAATGACTCATTGAAAAAGACTGATGCTGGAAAAGATTAAAGGCAAAAGAAGAGGGTGGCAGAAGGCGAGATGGTTAGATACCATCACTGACTCAATGGATATAAATTTGAGCAGATTCTAGGAGATAGTGGAGGACAGAGGAGCCTGGTGTGCTGCAGTCCATGGAGCTGAAAAAGTCAAACACGACTGAATGAATGAAGACATATGCAAAGGATTCCCAGGTGGCACAGTGATAATCTTCCTACCAATGCAACACGAGAGATGTGGGTTTGATCCCTGGGTCAGCAAGATTCCCTGAAATAGGAAATAGCAACCCACTCCAGAAACCTTGCCTGGAAAATTCCATGGATGGAGGAGCCTGGCAGGCTATAGTCTATGGGGTCACAAAGAGTTGGACATGACTGAGTGACTGAGCATGGCATAAGCCAAATGAAAAGAGAAATGAGTAGATCAAGATGAAGAGATTTTTAAAAAGTAAGCCACCACCAACAACAAACTGCATGGTGTCAGAATGAGGGAGATGGAGAGATGAGGGATTTTGATCCTAAAAATTTCCCTTTTATTGACCTCAGCAACTTATGAGGTCCCGTTCTCTGCCCTTATTTTCCATAAGACGTGGCTGCTATTTTTTCCAATAATCCCAACCATCTCCCAACCCTGATGAAGTATAGTTATTTTGAATGAGTTTGTGTTACGTGACAAACAACACACTTCGACCTTCAATTGCAAAGGGCAAAGCAAAGACCATATTCTCTGTGTAGCAGCTCCTAGAGGGAAGACAGGTTATCAGCTTGTGGAAGAGAGCTGGTAACTCATCTCTCCTTCCTGGGAAGACAGGAGACTTGCTCTCAGACTCTGCTCCCCAGAAGTCATCTCTCTTCAAATGCATTTCTGAAGAGTTGCTGAAAAACCCAAGTGTTGGGCTCTTGGTGCCTTTCGAAAAAGGCCAGTGTTGCTCTAACAGGTACAGCTGAAGCTTCCTCCTCATGGCAGACACATTTATTGTTTTTCTTCCAGCAAACACTTCACACCGGGGTGGGGAAATGGGCTCTCCTCCTGATGCTTGTTCAGGTGTGTTTTTGCAGAGGCAGACACTCTGGGCCTGCCTGTGGCTTGATGAGTGATGACACCAAGCTCCCTCAATTGTCAGGGCCATCTCAGGACAGCCTGAGGCCCGGGGCTTTGTGTGGAAAGGGATGAATTGGTGGCAGAAGGTTCTGTGGAGACCCAGGCCCAGCATTCTCTTATCTTGGGTTGCAGGAGAGAAAGTCCTTCACGAAAGTAGCAAACTGTCTTTCCAAGCTATCCCCGATCAACCTGGTGGGGACCTTATTTCAAATCTTCCCTTCAGACATATCTGTACAGGAACAACCTGGTGAGATGGAGCAAGAACTGGAGAGAAGACCTGGGAACAAGATTGAGGACCATAATTTTAAGGGGAATCTGACCATGATTAAGCTAATTAGTACCTGTCAGTTTCAAAAGCCTCATCTATAAAATGCCAGTGTTTTGGAGAGGATCAGGTAAAATAATGGGAAGAAAAAAAAGTGCTATAAATTAAGACTGTGTAATGTTCTTCAGATATTCTTTTAATTACTCTAATTGCATCTGTTAGTAAATTACCCAGACTGATTTTCTGCCGGAGAATAAGAAGTTGCTTTGCTGAATCACTGTTGCTTCATAAGTTCAGTTCAGTTCAGTCGCTCAGTTGTGTCTGACTCTTTGGACCTCATGGACTGCAGGAGGCCAGGCTTCCCTGTCCATCACCAACTCCAAGAGCTTGCTCAAACTCATATCCATTGAGTAGGTGATGCCATCCAACTATCTCATCCTCTATCGTCCCCTTCTCCTCCTGCCTTCAATCTTTCCCAGCATCGAGGTCTTTTCCAAATGAGTCAGTTCTTCGCATCAAATGGCCAAAGCATTGGAGTTTCAGCTTCAGCATCAGTCCTTCCAGTGAATATTCAGGACTCATTTCCTTTAGGATGGACTGGTTGGATCTCCTTGCTGTCCAAGGGACTCTCAAGTCTTCTCCAGCACTACAGTTCAAAAGCACCAACACTTTGGCTTTCAGCTTTCTTTTTACTCCAACTCTCACATCCATGCATGACTAGTGGAAAAACCATAGCTTTGACTAGATGGACCTTTGTCAGCAAAGTAATGTCTCTGCTTTTTATTATACTATCCAGGTTGGTCATAGTTCTNGTCTTCTCCAGCACTATAGTTCAAAAGCACCAACACTTTGGCTTTCAGCTTTCTTTTTACTCCAACTCTCACATCCATGCATGACTAGTGGAAAAACCATAGCTTTGACTAGATGGACCTTTGTCAGCAAAGTAATGTCTCTGCTTTTTATTATACTATCCAGGTTGGTCATAGTTCTTCCTAGGAGCAAACATCTTTTAATTTCATGGCTACAGTCACCATCTGCTGATTTTGGAGCCAAAGGAGAGTGAAAAACCTGTTTCATAAGGTTTTTTTCTTTTTTAAAATTTTATTTCACTTTTTTCATTGTATTTTTTAAAAACATAAATTTATTTATTTTAATTGGAGGTTAATTACTTTACAATATTGTATTGGTTTTGCCATACACCTACATGAATCCCCCACAGGTATACACGTGTTCCCCATCTTGAACCCCCCTCCCTCCTCCCTCCCCTTACCATCCCTCTGGGTCATCCCAGTGCACCAGCCCCAAGCATCCAGTATCATGCATCAAACCTGGACTGGGGATTCATTTCACATATGATANTTTTAATTGGAGGTTAATTACTTTACAATATTGTATTGGTTTTGCCATACACCTACATGAATCCCCCACAGGTATACACGTGTTCCCCATCTTGAACCACCCTCCCTCCTCCCTCCCCATATCATCCCTCTGGGTCATCCCAGTGCACCAGCCCCAAGCATCCAGTATCATGCATCAAACCTGGACTGGGGATTCATTTCATATATGATATTATACATGTTTCAATGCCATTCTCCCAAATCAATCCCACCCTTGCCCTCTCCCACAGAATCCAAAAGACTGTCCTATACATCTGTGTCTCTTTTGCTATCTCACATACAAGGTTATTGTTACCATCTTTCTAAATTCCATATATATGTGTTAGTATACTGTATTGGTGTTTGTGATAACTTACGGATCTGACCTTATTATACATCTTTTGAGGGTACATCTCCTCCCTCAATTCTAATGCAATGTAGATGCTAGGATGAGATAATAATAAATGCTATTATTTGTAGAATTTTTATAGATATTAGATAAAATGCATACGTTATTTCTAATCCTCCCAGCAGCCCTTTGAAGTAGATGTTTTTCTTATCCATATTTATTTTTAATTAGAAAAGAAAAACAAGTCACAGATCAGGTGAGTAACTGGTTTTGAATCACACAGATACCAAATAACAGAAATAAGACTTAAGTCAGTGGGAAGTAGGGGAAGGAGGATTTGGAAGAAGGTGGTAATGTACAAACTTCTAGTTATAAGATAAGGTATGAGGGATGGATCAACCCTGAATATCCACTTCAAGGACTGATGCTGAAGCTGAAGCTCCAGTATTTTGATCATCTGATGCAAATAGATGTCTCACTGGAAAAGTTACTGCTGCTGGGAAATATCTAGGACAGAAGAGGGTGTCAGAGGATGACATGGCTGGATGACATCACCGATGCAATGGACCTGAACTTGAACAAACTCCAGGAGATGATGAGGGACAGGGAAGCCTGGTATGCTGCTGTCCATGGGGTTGCAGAGTTGGACACTGCTGGGTGACTGAACAACGACAGCATTAGGGATGGAATGTACAACGTGATGACTATAGTTAATACTCTTGTATGATGTACAAGAAAGCTTTTGTGAGAATAGATCTTAACATTTCTCATCACAAGGATTTTTTTTTTCTTTTTTCTTTTTTTTCATTGTATCTATATGACCTCATCAATGTTAACAAACTATTGTGGTAATCTTTTCACTATATATATATATATATATAATCAAACACCCTGATGCACACCTTAAACATATACAATAATGTCTATCAATTATTTTTTCAATAAAATGGTAAAAATAGACCTAAGACCTAAGTCAGGATTTCTCAACTTCAAGTACACAATTCACTTCATTGCTATGCCAAATATGATGGAGCACATGTCACTATCAGGTCCAAGAAATAACAAGTCAAGGAAGCTTGAAGATAGATGATGGGGGACGGGTTCAAAGGCAGAACAGAACGCCGTTGACTGGGCTCAGAAACTGGGTGCTTCTGTAGTGCAACCATGCAGTTAGTTTTAAGCACAGGGTCCAAAGGCTGTTCCAAGTTCTGATGTGGGATAGTGAGTGCGAAGGTCTAATCCAACAGATAGAATCATAAACGTGCAAGACTCCTGGCTAGCAGTTACTGTCACATGGCCGAGCCATGTTGGGATCCTGAGAGATGTGTCCCAGCAGGACAGCGCCTGGCAGCTAGGCACATGGAGAACATAATTTAATTGCTTGGGGAGGTAATAAGTCAACAATAAAGATATGATGGCCATGAAAGTCTCATATAGTAGATGGACATTGGGTCCATGGCAGAGTACTTGAACAGATTCTAAGGTACCTGGACCTATTGGTTCCAGAAGAACTCTACGCTTAGAGGTATGGCTCATCATCACTGCTTTTCAGCAACAGATAATGTCCTTACCACCACCATTCCTTCTGACTCAGAGAAGGAGGGAGTTGGGTGGAAAGTCTAGCTCAGTTCAGTACACCAAATATTTACGGAGCACTCCTCTGTGCCAGGCACCATGCTAGGCACAGGGATACAAAGATGAATAAGATACAGTCCTTACCAGAAATGGCAAGCCCATGGCACATGCACCATCACTTCCTCCTCCTTCACCCAGGCAGACATCATTAATCAATCACCGCACTCCTTCCTGCTGAGTCTGCACCTGGACTCGACTCCTCCTCAACCAGCAGCCACTATCCATCAACAGCAGATGCCATGTGGGTTGAGATGAATTAGCACTCTGGCTTCAAAAAGTTCTTAGTCTTGGGAAGGGAGAGAAGTTGAGACATTTCCCTATGTATATTAGGCTGTATGGTTCAAGTTCAAGGTAATAGAGAAGAAACTTGAGGAAGCCTGGGGTCTTAAAAAAATGTTCACATTTCCTCTACATGTCTTATTGTAATTATTTTTTTAAAAAAATGCAAAGGGAAGGATTTCTTTTAATAAAGGCCTGACATCTTTTGGGAAGCATTTTTTCCCTAAGTGCAAAATTATTCTCATTAGAAAGGACTTCTTTTAACACACAGCTCAAGGCAAAATTCAAATCCAAAAACAGTTAAAAAGAGTATAAGCTCTCACTAGAACTGCAATGTATCTACCCCAGGGGTTGTAAGAATGTACTAACCCCTCACTGCCAGTTCTTTGCAGCCAAAAAAATCAAGCAGCTAAGAACTCCTTGGGGAGGGCAGGGTGGTGAATGGGGACCTATTATAAAATGCACAGCTTCAAGAGAACAAGAATTACAGGTAACTTCCCTCTTCTCTAAAGCGAGTAGTGGTAAGAGAACCCCTCTCTGTGGACACTAAGAAGGCTTGCTTGTTCTGTGGCTTTGGCCATTTATACTTAATTTATGTTTTTAATTTTCTGGGAAGAGCCCAGAGGAGCCCACTGCCTGATGGAGTGCATGATACAGGCTTGGTAAACACAAAATAAAATAAAA
>SJYA01000988.1:0-13078 GCA_006410615.1 Neotragus moschatus | reverse complement strand
GCAGGTCAGGTGGTCTGGTATTCCCATCTCTTTCAGAATTTTCCACAGTTTATTGTGATCCACACAATATCCTTATATATATATATATCCATGTTGCTGTTTAGACACTAAGTCACGTCCGACTCTTCTGCAACCCCATGGACTGTAGCCCAACAGGCTCCTCTGTCCACGGGATTTCCCAGGCAAATGTACTGGAGTGCGTTGCCATTTCCTTCTCCAGGGGATCTTCCTGACCCAGGGATCGAACCTGCGTCTCCTGCATTGGCAGGTGGGTTCTTTACTCCACTGAGCACCAGGGAAGCCCATAAACATCCATACACACATTTGTGTTTGCAGAGGCTTTATAGAAGGTAAGGCATTGATAATGACCTACATTTATTGATTAACCATGTAGCTAACTGTTTATGGGGCACCCACCAGGGGCCAGGTACTATTCTCAGTGCTGGGCACACGGTGAAGAAGTAGACCGCCATGGTGACTGCTTACACTCTGGGTGAGCAGGAGCTGGGAGCCAAACAGAGATGCACAGAGAACAGACAATGTGAACAAACAAGAAGATATTCAAGGTGATGATGCTATGAAGAGGTACTGTGGGGTGTTACAATCAAGAGTGACAGGGACTGTTTCAGACAGGCTAGCTGTGGCCACGTCTCTGAGCAGGTGACCTTACATTGACCCTGGATGACCAGAAGGAGGTGGGCAGGGGGCCCAGGGAGCAGAGAGCATCAGGCAGGTGGAGGGCTGGACCAGATGCTTTAGATGAGGCAGAAGTGTTGGGGGATGATGCCCCACAGGGACATGGCCAGCGCAAGCAGAGTGGAGGAAAGGAACAGGGTGACAGTTTGGATTTGTTTGTTTGGTCACTAAGTCGTGTCCAACTCTTTTGCGCCCCAATTCCTGCGCTTTGGATACCTGAGTTCTAATCCTGGCTCTGCTGTGAGGTAGCCGGGTTACCTTGGACACGTTCACATCATAGCCATAGCCTCAGTTTTCTTATCTGTCAAGGGGGACCATAAATCCTGCCCTTGCCCAGAGTGGGACTACACCAGGGGTGAGGCCTAGGGTTTGTTTTCTCGTTGTAGTTGCTAAGTCGTGTCTGATTCGTCTTTTTTGATGCTATGGACTGTAGCCTGCCAGGCTCCCCTGTCCATGGGATTTCCCAGGCAAGAATACTGGAGTGGGTTGCCACCTGCCCCCTCACACCCAGAGCAGTGATAAACCCCAGTCTGTCTCAGGCCCTTCTTGGAGGAGAAGCTGAAGGGACGTGGGGACCCCAGACTCTCCACCAGCACATGCAATGTGAGTCCTGTGTCTGCCCTGAGGACATGAGGCACAAGAGAGAGAGCCTGCTTTTTCTTCTTGTGGACTCGAGCCTTCAAGCCTTTGGACTGAGTGCCAACAATAATTCATCAGGAACGCTTTACAACTCAGCATTACAAAACCTGTTAGGAGACAGATCGCCCACAGGACAGGCATGAGAAGGAAATGTGTGCAGGGCTGGTGACCTCCAGATGATTAATGGTTTTTCTCAGGGTGAACTCTGTCCTCCGCCTCCCATGTGCTGTGAGCTCCTTCCCTCCCTCACCCGCTTGTTTGCAGGGATGGGGTGGGGGAGGGTTTCCAACAGGGAGGGGTGTGGGGTAAGGGATGCTGGATCAGAAGGAAAACGCAGGAACAAGAGCCCTGGGTTGAACAGGCTGGAACATCCTGTCCTTGTAACAACATTTATTTTTTGCAGAAACAGCAATACAATTTCTATATCTTGAAATGTACACTGAATTCTAAATGAACTTGTTGCGATTATGCATTTTTGCACACTGCCCTGGACTTTCATCATCATTCTTATGATTATCCTCTCTCCCATCTCCATAGACCTAAATCCTGACTTTATTGAATTTGGGATGTGGTGGAAAAGGAAGTTACAATTTTATTTTTTTGATGTTTGAGGTCATGGTAGCTTGATTTTTTTAAACTTTTTTAGATAAAACAATTTATAACTGTGATTATGCTGTTTCAACAAACCCAAAATATAGGATTATTGGAGGAAAAATTTCAGATCCACCCTGCCCCCATCCCCTTGTTTAGTCTCACAGCCTTGAGATCATCAGTGTCAAATCAGTGGAAGCCTTGGTACTAGCTTAGCCACGTTAAGCTGGATCATAGTATCAGGTATGTTCCTGCAGGAAACGGATGTTTGATGGAAACCAAATAAAGGCAGCCTTTCCAGTTCTGTTGGGAAAGCAATTTCACGATGATGGGGATAACAGTTATTATTTATTGACTCTTTTAGTTAAAAAAGGTACTGCTCCGTCATAGTGCATTACAGGTAACAGCAACCATTGGAGGTATTTGCTGATGTTATCCCCATGTCCCAGATGAGGAAACTGAGTGTATGGTAAGGATTGAAAATAGTGAAGCAAAGGTTGGGGTTCAGAAGGTCTCGTTCTAGTCCTGGGGCTCTGCTGGATGGTCCTTTCTGAGTCTTTCTCCTGAGTGTGCACGTGCTAAGTTGCTTCAGTCATGTCCGACTCCTTGCAACCCTATGGACTGTAGCCCGCCAGGCTCTTCTGTCCATGGAATTCTCCAGGCAAGAACTATTACCCCCATCATCATAATGGAGTGGGTTGCCATGCCCTCCTCCAGGGGCTCTTCCCTACCCAGGGACTGAACCTGTGCCTCTTACGTCTCCTGCATTGGCAGGTGAGTTCTTTAGCACCTGGGAAGCCCCTGTCTCCTATAACAGTTCCTAAAACTCTCTTGCTTCCCTAGATATCTGTTTGCAAGTCCTTACAACTAGCAAAACCAGTGAGAAGGCAGAAAGGATGAATTAATTAAGGATGAAATTCCTGTCTCTCAGGCTCAGTGACAGCTGTTCCCTCTATGGGTCCTTGTTCTGAGTGAGACTTAATGTCATAAACGCATATATTTTTCTGCTCCTAAAACTGCTCTTATTCCAAAAATCCAATCAACTATCTAACTGCTTCCTGGAATTTTGCCTGGCTTTTAGGTATTCCAGTAACGCCTGAACAAGTTTGAGAACTCTGAACTTGACCCTGACATCTGTATGAAGCGTGTGAAACTTACTTGTCTACGTGCGTGTTTTGGTGGTATTGTATAAGCAGTCAAAGGAGCACAGCTTTATTTCCTTACTTATTTTTATTTTTATTCCTTATACTTATTTTTATTCCTTACTTATTTTATTTTTACTTTGGCTGCACCGTGCAGCCTGTGGGATGTTAGTTTCCCAACCAGGGATTGAACCTGCCTCCTCGGCAGTGAAAATACTGAGTCCTAACTGCTGGACCACCAGGGATTTCCCAAGAGTGCCAGGCCCTGTTAGAACCATGCCTCTTCCATGTAGCAGTCATGTGACTTTGGGCTTCAGTGTCCTCACCTGAATGACATCACCTGATGACATCAGTCCTTGCTTTACGGGGTTGGAATCAGGATTATTTGAAATCATATTGTTGTAAAACATTTAACACAGTCCTCGGCAGATAGGAAGGACTTAATTCATAGTAGCTATGGTAATGAAAACAGAAATTTATTGTATCTGTTCAAAATTCTTTCCCTCATTGTCACTAATTCATTTGGAAGGATCATTATCTGAAATTTATCAATAGTTTCACCCTAGACTAGGTTGCTATTACAGGGCTTTTAAAAAGTTTTATAAAATATGATAAGAACCATGCATTATAGAGGACAAAAGGGAAATGAAAACTGGACGACTTGTTAAACATATCCTCTATTTAATCTTAGACTGAGAGTCAGATTGATCATTCCCACATGTTGATCAGTTCCTGTCAAACAGACCAGCTGAACTGGGAATTTTTGTTTATGTTTTGGGTGAGATGTGCTTGTTCTTAAAAACAAAACAAAACAAAACAAAACACTAGTCTGAGCCACCTTTTGGTGAATAGTGAAGTCCACCTTAAGTCCCGGACTTGAACACTGTGTCTCTCTAGGATAAAGGACGTGGGATGGATGAGTTTTGTTGTTCAGTTTTTCACTCATGTCTGACTCTCTGCAACCCCATGGACTGCGGCATGTCAAGCTTTCCTGTCTTTCACCAACTCCTGGAGCTTGCTCAAACTCAGATCCATTGAGTCAGTGATGCTATCCAACCATCTCATCCTGTCTGCCCTCTCTCCTCCTGCCCTCAATTTTTTCCAGCATCAGGGTCTTAACCAGGTATCAATAGTTTTGGGGGACAGAGATCCATTTAGGCTACTGCAATGATAAGAGTTTATTTTAAGAAATCTACAGAAGACAGACACTCATGGGAAGTGAAATATAGCCAAGAAAGATGTTCTGATTGGATAGCTCTATTAGGAAAATTATTTGAGCTTACACTTATATATACACATATATAAGCATATATATATATAGTGTAACACATGATAATAAGTATATATTTAAACTGATAAACTATATGTATTAGTTTGCTAGGATTGCTGTTCAAAATACCACAGGTCCAAGGCCTCCCTGGCACTCCAGTGGCTGAGGCTCCATGCTCTCAGTGCAAGGGGCTCCTGCTTGATCCCTGGTCTGGGAACTGAGATCCCATATGCTGTGCAGCACAGCTAACCAAAAAAACTCAATACAATGAAATTAAGAATGGCTTTATTGAAAAAAAAAGAAAGAAAAAGAGGTGTATGCTAGGTGAAAATTGAAAAACAAAACAAAACAAAACACAGACTAGGATTCCTAAACAACCCAAATCTGTTTTCTCACACTTCTGGGAGTGTAAGTCCAAGTTGCAGGTGCTGGTGGGTTGGGCACACGCGGTCTTCCCATAGTGTGTGCTTCTGTGTCCAGAGTACCCCTTTCTATAAAGACATCAGTCTCTAGTTTAGGGCCCACCCTGATGACCTCGTTTTAACTCGATCACCTCTGAAGTGACCCTGTCTCCAAATACGATCACAGTCTGAGGTGCTGGGATTAAGACCCCAGCGTATGAGTTTGGAGGGACACAGTTCATCACATAACAGTCCTCTTGACATCTTCAAAAATGTTTGGTTCACTCCGTGTCCGATCTCCTTGAACTGTGATTGATTTTCACCTCTGTGACGTGGCTCAGCAAGAGTTTGTACTGAGAGAAACAAATGAGACCAGACTCTCATTTTCCTACTGTTTGCCTGCACTTGTAATATTACTTGGTGTGCACTTCCTGTACAGCTTTTAAAGCCTGTCTCATGAGGGATGGTTTCACAATCACAAGACAATATTATCTGGAAATTAGTTACTTGGTGTCTTAGTTTCAGCTGCTGTAACTGAGTACCATGGGCTGGAGGCTTAAATGGCAAATACTTACTTCTCACAGTTGTGGAGGCTGGAAGTCTAAGATCAGAGAGCTGGCATGCTTGGGTCCTGCTGAGNTTATTTTTATTTTTATTCCTTATACTTATTTTTATTCCTTACTTATTTTATTTTTACTTTGGCTGCACCGTGCAGCCTGTGGGATGTTAGTTTCCCAACCAGGGATTGAACCTGCCTCCTCGGCAGTGAAAATACTGAGTCCTAACTGCTGGACCACCAGGGATTTCCCAAGAGTGCCAGGCCCTGTTAGAACCATGCCTCTTCCATGTAGCAGTCATGTGACTTTGGGCTTCAGTGTCCTCACCTGAATGACATCACCTGATGACATCAGTCCTTGCTTTACGGGGTTGGAATCAGGATTATTTGAAATCATATTGTTGTAAAACATTTAACACAGTCCTCGGCAGATAGGAAGGACTTAATTCATAGTAGCTATGGTAATGAAAACAGAAATTTATTGTATCTGTTCAAAATTCTTTCCCTCATTGTCACTAATTCATTTGGAAGGATCATTATCTGAAATTTATCAATAGTTTCACCCTAGACTAGGTTGCTATTACAGGGCTTTTAAAAAGTTTTATAAAATATGATAAGAACCATGCATTATAGAGGACAAAAGGGAAATGAAAACTGGACGACTTGTTAAACATATCCTCTATTTAATCTTAGACTGAGAGTCAGATTGATCATTCCCACATGTTGATCAGTTCCTGTCAAACAGACCAGCTGAACTGGGAATTTTTGTTTATGTTTTGGGTGAGATGTGCTTGTTCTTAAAAACAAAACAAAACAAAACAAAACACTAGTCAGAGCCACCTTTTGGTGAATAGTGAAGTCCACCTTAAGTCCCGGACTTGAACACTGTGTCTCTCTAGGATAAAGGACGTGGGATGGATGAGTTTTGTTGTTCAGTTTTTCACTCATGTCTGACTCTCTGCAACCCCATGGACTGCGGCATGTCAAGCTTTCCTGTCTTTCACCAACTCCTGGAGCTTGCTCAAACTCAGATCCATTGAGTCAGTGATGCTATCCAACCATCTCATCCTGTCTGCCCTCTCTCCTCCTGCCCTCAATTTTTTCCAGCATCAGGGTCTTAACCAGGTATCAATAGTTTTGGGGGACAGAGATCCATTTAGGCTACTGCAATGATAAGAGTTTATTTTAAGAAATCTACAGAAGACAGACACTCATGGGAAGTGAAATATAGCCAAGAAAGATGTTCTGATTGGATAGCTCTATTAGGAAAATTATTTGAGCTTACACTTATATATACACATATATAAGCATATATATATATAGTGTAACACATGATAATAAGTATATATTTAAACTGATAAACTATATGTATTAGTTTGCTAGGATTGCTGTTCAAAATACCACAGGTCCAAGGCCTCCCTGGCACTCCAGTGGCTGAGGCTCCATGCTCTCAGTGCAAGGGGCTCCTGCTTGATCCCTGGTCTGGGAACTGAGATCCCATATGCTGTGCAGCACAGCTAACCAAAAAAACTCAATACAATGAAATTAAGAATGGCTTTATTGAAAAAAAAAGAAAGAAAAAGAGATGTATGCTAGGTGAAAATTGAAAAACAAAACAAAACAAAACACAGACTAGGATTCCTAAACAACCCAAATCTGTTTTCTCACACTTCTGGGAGTGTAAGTCCAAGTTGCAGGTGCTGGTGGGTTGGGCACACGCGGTCTTCCCATAGTGTGTGCTTCTGTGTCCAGAGTACCCCTTTCTATAAAGACATCAGTCTCTAGTTTAGGGCCCACCCTGATGACCTCGTTTTAACTCGATCACCTCTGAAGTGACCCTGTCTCCAAATACGATCACAGTCTGAGGTGCTGGGATTAAGACCCCAGCGTATGAGTTTGGAGGGACACAGTTCATCACATAACAGTCCTCTTGACATCTTCAAAAATGTTTGGTTCACTCCGTGTCCGATCTCCTTGAACTGTGATTGATTTTCACCTCTGTGACGTGGCTCAGCAAGAGTTTGTACTGAGAGAAACAAATGAGACCAGACTCTCATTTTCCTACTGTTTGCCTGCACTTGTAATATTACTTGGTGTGCACTTCCTGTACAGCTTTTAAAGCCTGTCTCATGAGGGATGGTTTCACAATCACAAGACAATATTATCTGGAAATTAGTTACTTGGTGTCTTAGTTTCAGCTGCTGTAACTGAGTACCATGGGCTGGAGGCTTAAATGGCAAATACTTACTTCTCACAGTTGTGGAGGCTGGAAGTCTAAGATCAGAGAGCTGGCATGCTTGGGTCCTGCTGAGAGCCCTCTTTCAGATAGGTGCCCTCTTGTTGTATCCTCATGTAGAAGACAGACAGGGGAGAGAGAGGGGCAGGGGAGAGACAGAGAAAGAGAGAGAGAAAAATGTGTGGGAAAAATTCTGGACAAAAATATGCCCAAATGACAACCGTGGCTGCCTCTGGGTGGTCGGATAATGAGCGACTTTCCTTTCTGCATCTTTGCTGTTTCTCATACTGTCTCAGCTTTCTGCTAAGAGCACCTATAATTTGGACAATTAGCAAAACACAAAAGAATAATAGCCTTGAGGCTGAGGAAAGAGGAATGTTGTCTCCATGTTTTGTGGGGTCTCAGAGGGGCCTTGTTTTGGGGATGTACCCTGAACAGATTTCCCACGGGGAAGGGGAGCCCAGGGCGTCTCCCCCAGGACAGACTGAGACCAGGCTCACGCCTCCCCTCCCCCTGGGTCTGGACGGGAGCCTCTGCTGCGTGGCTGCTCACAAGCACCGTCTGCTGCCTATAGGAAACAAGGGGGGTTTATACTGACCTGGGGACTCTGATGAGAAATGGTCACGATGAGCGTGGGATACTAAAGGAGAGACCACTGGGAGAGGTCACGACAGGGGCAGAACCTCAGACTCCATGAGCTTCACGGAAGAAAAAAAGGGACAGGGGAGAGACGGCCCCGACAGAGATGGTCAGACAGGCAGAAGCAGAGTCAGGGGAGGGGGCAGAGACAAGGCAGAGACAAGGCAGAGGCACAGAGAGAAGCAAAGGAGAGGCAGGAGGAGACGGGGAGACAAGAAGGACCGGGAGAGACAGACTCTAAGAGGCACGAGGAGAGCAGCAGGGGGAAACACCAGGGGAGAGAGCGAGGAGGGCAAGAGAGAAAGACCAGAAGGAGGGACCGGAGATGATGGGCAAGAAGCAAGACTAGAAACAGAGGGATACAGACAGAGCGAGATACTGTAGCCAGGAGTATGGATGGAAGAGTCAGAGAGAAAGACAGACGTGTAGAGACACAGAGATGATACCAAGGCTCCCAGAGACCAGGACAGACACGGTGGCTGGCAAGACAGGCAGAGGCTGGAAGCGTGGTGAGCAGGGCGCGTTCCCGGCAGGTCCCTCAGAGGATGGTTTTTATTGTGTCCAAGTGGTGGCGCTTGCTCAGCCATGCACGGCCCGTCCCCAAACTCATTTCTGTCCTAGTTTCGTTCTCAGTGTCAGTAACGCTGTGCTGCTGCTGCTAAGTCACTTCAGTCGTGTCCGACTCTGTGTGACCCCATAGACAGCAGCCCACCAGGCTCCCCCGTCCCTGGGCTTCTCCAGGCAAGAGCACTGCAGTGGGTCAGTAATACTGTAAGAAGCTTTTAAAAGCTTTTCTGTAACAATGATCACTTACGAGTCTCTTCTATGTACATTGTCTGCATTACCACCTCACTCACTGAGTAGCTAATGCCAGGGCCCTTCTGTTAGACTTTCGTGCCCATTTTACTGACGTGGAACCTGAAGCCCAGAGGGGCTAGGCATTCACCTTGTCCTGGTGGTGAATCTGGCAAACCGCCAAGGGGTGATGAAGACCCAAGCCCTCCAGACTCCTAGCTCAGGATCTGGTTGCTGTCACGCTCTCCTTCAGTCTGTGATCTAGCCTTCAGTGTGCTGTGCTGGGTGTAAAATCCCCTGGAGGAGGAAATGGTAACCCACTCCAGTGTTCTTGCCTGGGAGAATTCCATGGACAGAGGAGACGGATGGACTAGTCCACGGGGGTCGCAAAGAGTCGGGCATGAGCGCGCGAATGAGCACCCGGCCCTGGCTGGGCTGGGTGTAGAGGGGATTGTGAAAGCAACTTACACAGTTGTTAAGCTCCGACTGTGTGCAAAGGTATCTAGGTGGTGGAGACGCTGTGCACTTATACTCGGGTGGGAAGACTGAACGGACAGAAATGCCAGTCACTCAGCTTTCCTGTCAGGTTTCAGGTGGACTTACTTCGAACCCCCAGGGCTTTTGTGGTAAGAATCCAAAGTCCTCGCAATTTCCACAGATTCTCACTTTCCTTCCTCCTGGCCTCCTCTCTTTCTGCTACTGCAGATTGGTGCCCCATCTTGAACTGGCTCTGGGCCACTTGGGAAACAGATCACGGCCCGTTGGCTGTTTTATTTATCGCCCCAATCTATGAATATGGGTAAGTGTGGTGAGTTTAGTAACACCAATAAATATTAGGGAGAGAAGGACAAGAGTTCTATTTCCCAGCACCCAGCTGTCTTCCAAATCCCCTACCCTGCGGGTGTCTGCTCCCCACTCTGCCTGTTCCCCAACCCCCACGCAAAGGTCAAGTTCCCTTCCTTTGAGGCTCAGCCTCACTTGCCCCTTAGCCTTTCCCAGATCTCCTGAAATCGAGGGGCAAACGTTTCCGTATATTCCGTCACGCCTAAAACAGTCAGAGAGACACCAGTGATCTGTCATGAGGTCCTTGTGAGGCAGAAGGAAACAATGAGGGTGGGCGGGAACTCTCAGGACAGGCACGCTGGAAGCCAAGGTTCTAGAGATGGGCTTCCGGAAGTTTCCTCTGGGAAGGAGGATGGAATTTGTTCCTCAGGTCGTGCAGGTGGCCAGTACAGCAACCACCCACCTACTTCTCTTTCTGCATCCACTAGACGCTGACTGGTGGGTAAGAGCCCTAATTCCTTCTCGGCTCTGACCCAGAGACCCTCCTCCCTAAGCAGCTGGCTAGGGCTGGCGGGACGTGGCAACCAAACTTGCACTGGTCTTCCTAGAGATTCTGGGTTTGCTCTTGAACTCTTCCTTTTGTTAGACGACAACTCTTACTCTAACTTTCACTTTCAGGACCCCAAACAAGCCTTCTCTCAGACTTAGACAGAGGGGCAAAAGCTCTTGTGTTGCATCCGTTTCCATCTACCTTTGAACACAGCTCATCTTTTTACATGACCGATAGTTGAATGTTTATCAAACGCAGCAATGCACGCAGGCCTGAACAGAAACCACAATGGTACGCTTCCCCGTCTCCTGGGCCTCCTTTCTTGGAGGCTCTGGTTTCACCTGGGGAACCCCCGAAGTCCTCGGGCATGTCTGTCTTCCTTGTGCAGCCTGAGTGAGTTTTCCATTCGTGTGTGTGAAAATCGTTCCAGAAATACAACCAGAGGCTTTCCACCGCTTCTGCTAACACAGGTGTTATGTCCTCTGACCTGGCCCACATTTCACAAGTTTACATTCTTATTTTTTAGTCGTTCACTTTGATAGATGCTATGTATTCACCCACCACAAGTGAATTTTTGAAAAATGAGACCCCAGAAAAGAGAGGGAGAAGGAGAAGAGGACAAGAAGTCAAGAGAGCTTGGGGGTAGAGTCTGAGGCCCCACAGCCTGGGTTCCACCCCCTCCTGTCCCCTCGCCACCTGGCCCCAACCATGAAGCAGCAGGCAGCTCTATTTCCAAGAATCTCCAACCTCCATTTCCTCATCTATAAAGTGTGAATAATAATCATCCCCTTGTGGGCCTTATAGGCTTGTCATGGCTTTTCCAGTAGTCATGTATGGATGTGAGAGCTGGACCGTAAAAAATACTGAGGGCCGAAGAATCAATCCTTTTGAACTGTGGTATTGGAGAAGACTCTTGAGAGTCCCTTGGACTGCAAGGAGATCCAGCCAGTCAATCCTGATGGAAACCAACCCTGAATATTCATTGGAAGGACTGATGTTGAAGCTCCAATGGCCACCTGAAGACTACTGGAAAAGACTCTGATGCTGGGGAAAATTGAGGGCAAAAGTAGAAGGGAGAGGCACAGGATGAGATGGTTGGGTGGCATCACCCACTCAACAGACATGAATCTGAGCNACCCTGAATATTCATTGGAAGGACTGATGTTGAAGCTCCAATGGCCACCTGAAGACTACTGGAAAAGACTCTGATGCTGGGGAAAATTGAGGGCAAAAGTAGAAGGGAGAGGCACAGGATGAGATGGTTGGGTGGCATCACCCACTCAACAGACATGAATCTGAGCAAACTCCAGGAGATAGTGGAGGACAGGGAAGCCTGGCATGCTAACGCCTGTGAGATTGCAAAGAGTTGGACATGACTTAGCGACTGAACAACAACAGCTTGAGGATCAGACCCGCTGATGGACCTGAGAGTGCTTTGAAAACGTTAACACAAGAGACAGAAAATAGATGTTTACAGAGCATGTGCCAGACATGGGGGAAGCGTTTGCAGAGATTATTTAGTTGAATCCCCACCATCACTAGGTGGGGCAGATACTATTAGTCTTAGTTTACAGGTGAGGAAACAGACTTCATAAGATTAAGTAACTTACCCAAGATCACACATCTTGGGAAGAAAATTGAAGCCTTCTAATCCTTTAACACAAGCAGCTATTAAAAAATAATTTTATTTATTTTTGGCTCTTCTGGGCCTTTGCTGTGGTGTGGGCCTCCCTCTATTTTCGGGCAGCAGCGGCTCTGCCCTAGCCGTGGCACTCAGGCCTCCACTGCAGCAACCTCTCCTGTTGTGGAGCACAGGATCTTACGTGTCCTAAGCGTTCAAATATGACAACTAAAGATCCTGCAGGTCACAGTGAAGATAAAGCAATCCCGTGTGCTACCACTAAGATGCAGCACGGACAAATTTTAATAAAAAACAAAGAAGAGCTAGACTAAATTCATGGCTTCCTTTCTCTTCTATTTAAAATGCCCTCAAATTCTGAATCTGTGAACCTCAAACCTTTCCTTATGTCTTTTCAGTTCAGTTCCATTGCTCACTCGTGTCTGACTCTTTGCGACCCCATGGACTGCAGCATGCCAGGCCTCCCTGTCCATTACCAACTCCCAGAGCTTGCTCCAAGTCATGTCCATTGAGTTGGTGATGCCATCCAGCCATCTCATCCTCTGTTGTCTCCTCCTCCTGCCCTCAATCTTTCCCAGCATCAGGCTCTTTTCCAATGAGTCAGCTCTTCATGTCAGGTGGCCTAAGTATGTCCTTTAGGAGCTCCCTTTTCACCACAAAATGCCACATATGGGTTGTAAGGTGACAGGTGCCTAAGATACTACCTCTGGAGGTTTGAAAAATGTTACAAACAGGTTAAGAAAATGAGAAGGAACCTCAATGTGCTTTTGGACAGATTGAATGAGGAGATCTGTACAGAGCGGGCTGGAGAGTGGGCACTGATGTCTCTAGGTCTCCTTGGTATCGTTCAGATTGACCCACTCTATTACTAGGGTTCCTGTCAACTGTTAATTATTCCTGTTGCAATAATCTCCCAAAGAGTCTCCCTGATGCCCAGACCTGGAACCAGGGGGAGGCTGGGGAGGCAACTAGGACACACATTTAAGGAGGCACTCATTCTTGGGCGTTGGCTCCAAGCTTGCAGGGCCATGAGAGCGAGCACCTCCTTAAATGTTTTGCATGAGGTGCCTCCTTTACCCCCTCCTCATCTGGCCTCACTGCTGCCTACCCCTCCCATCACTGTCCACATCATAGCCACAGT
>SJYA01000987.1:434829-478724 GCA_006410615.1 Neotragus moschatus | reverse complement strand
GTTTTCTGAATGTTGAGCTTTAAGCCAACTTTTTCACTCTCCTCTTTCACTTTCATCAAGAGGCTTTTTAGTTCCTCTTCACTTTCTGCCATATGGGTGGTGTCATCTGCATATCTGAGGTTATTGATATTTCTCCCACCAATCTTGATTCCAGCTTGTGCTTCTTCCAGTCCAGCATTTCTCATGATGTACTCTGCATATAAGTTAAATAAGCAGGGTGACAATATATAGTTTTGAAGCACTCCTTTTCCTATTTGGAACCAGTCTGTTGTTCCATGTCCAGTTCTAACTGTTGCTTCCTGACCTACATACAGATTTCTCAAGAGGCAGGTCAAGTGGTCTGGTATTCCCATCTCAGAATTTTCCACAGTTTATTGTGATCCACACAGTCAAAGGCTTTGGCATAGTCAAGAAAGCAGAAATAGACGTTTTTCTGGAACTCTCTTGCTTTTTTGATGATCCAGCAGATGTTGCCAATTTGATATCTGGTTCCTCTGCCTTTTCAAAAACTAGCTTGAACATCAAGAAATTCACGGTTCACGTATTGCTGAAGCTTGGCTTGGAGAATTTTGAGCATTACTTTACTAACGTGTGAGATGAATGCAATTGTGCAGTAGTCTGAGCATTCTTTGGCATTGTCTTTCTTTGGGATTGGAATAAAAACTGATCATTTCCAGTCCTGTGGCCACTGCTGAGTTTTCCAAATTTGCTGGCATATTGAGTGCACCACTTTCAAAGCATCATCTTTCAGGATTTGGAATAGCTCAACTGGAACTCCATCACCTCCACTAGCTTTGTTCGTAGTGATGTTTTCTAAGGTCCACTTGACTTCACATTCCAAGATGTCTGGCTCTACATGAGTGATCACACCATCGTGATTATCCGGGTCATGAAGATCTTTTTGATACTGTTCTTTTGTGTATTCTTGCCATCTCTTCTTAATATCTTCTGCTTCTGTTAGGTCCATACCACTTCTGTCCTTTATCAAGCCCATCTTTGCATGAAATGTTCCCTTGGTATCTCTAGTTTTNTCATTTCCAGTCCTGTGGCCACTGCTGAGTTTTCCAAATTTGCTGGCATATTGAGTGCACCACTTTCAAAGCATCATCTTTCAGGATTTGGAATAGCTCAACTGGAACTCCATCACCTCCACTAGCTTTGTTCGTAGTGATGTTTTCTAAGGTCCACTTGACTTCACATTCCAAGATGTCTGGCTCTACATGAGTGATCACACCATCGTGATTATCCGGGTCATGAAGATCTTTTTGATACTGTTCTTTTGTGTATTCTTGCCATCTCTTCTTAATATCTTCTGCTTCTGTTAGGTCCATACCACTTCTGTCCTTTATCAAGCCCATCTTTGCATGAAATGTTCCCTTGGTATCTCTAGTTTTTTCTTGAAGAGATCTCTAGTCTTTCCCATTCTGTTTTTTTCCCTCTATTTCTTTGCATTGATCACTGAAGAAGGGTTTCTTATCTCTTCTTGCTATTCTTTGGAACTCTCCATTCAGATGCTTATATCTTTCCTTTTCTCCTTGGCTTTTTGCTTCTCTTCTTTTCACAGCTATCTGTAAGGCCTCCCCAGACAGCCTATTTGCCTTTTTGCATTTCTTTTCCATGGGGATGGTCTTGAGCCCTGTGCCATTAAAAATCAACAGAACAATGGGTTATTTTATATTAATAGCACTCCTTTCTTCTCTTCAGGTAAAAATTCTAATAATCTCTTTTATACATTTTTTTACTCTCAAGTAAACAAAGTTTTATTAATCTCTGTTGTGTGTATAACATGGAGTAAGGGCATTCCTGGATACACTACATATGTTATCTGATTTTACTTACTAACAACACTGTGGGGGTATTAATGACCATTTTTACATTAAAAATGGAAACTCAAGGTTAGAGCTAGGAAGTGGAGGAGCTGAGATCATCTGATTTCAAAGCAAATACCATATTCAACATAAAAACTATGTGAGAAATTCGTTGGAGGAAAAACAAATTAAAAACTTTCAAGTAATAGGTTCATGTAATTTGGTTCCTGTTTCCAAACCACAGAGATAATTTTATGGTATCTAAAGAAACAGTGTAAGACTGTATTTTTTGTGAGCTCCAGAATCACTGCAGATGATTGCAGCCATGAAATTAAATGACATTTACTCCTTGAAAAGAAAGTTATGACCAACCTAGATAGCATATTCAAAATCAGAGATATTACTTTGCCAACAAATGTCCAATTAGTTAAGGCTCTGGTTTTTCCAGTGGTCATATATGGATGTGAGATTTGGACTGTGAAGAAAGCTGAGCACTGAAGAATTGATGCATTTGAACTGTGGTGTTGGAGAAGACTCTTGAGAGTCTCTTGGACTGCAAGGAGATCCAACCAGTCCATTCTAAAGGAGATCTGTCCTGGGTGTTCATTGGAAGGACTGATGCTAAAGCTGAAACTCCAATACTTTGGCCACCTCATACGAAGAGGTGACTCGTTGGAAAAGACTCTGATTCTGGGAGGAATTGAGGGCAGGAGGAGAAGGGGACGACCGAGGATGAGATGGCTGGATGGCATCACTGACTCGATGGGTGTGAGTCTGAGTGAACTCTGGGAGTTCATGATGTACAGGGAGGCCTGGCGTACTGCAATTCATGGGTTCGCAAAGAGTCAGACATGACTGAGCGGCTGAACTGGACAGAACTGAAAGGACATATTTTTAAATAGATGAGAAATATTGAAGTTAGAAGCACATCCTTTTCTGGGACATATCTTGATGGCAAGGTCACNTGATGTACAGGGAGGCCTGGCGTACTGCAATTCATGGGTTCGCAAAGAGTCAGACATGACTGAGCGGCTGAACTGGACAGAACTGAAAGGACATATTTTTAAATAGATGAGAAATATTGAAGTTAGAAGCACATCCTTTTCTGGGACATATCTTGATGGCAAGGTCACACTGCTGAGGTCCCTGTTGTCTGCAGAGGAACAAAGCAGACCATCCTGGGACCTGAATTCAGAGTTATGTAAGAGACTGGAGAAAAGGCCACAGAAACAGTAATAAGTATAAAGAACTTGAATAATATAGAGAGTATATGGTTCTGGGGAATATAGCAGTGGACAGAAGTCCAGACCTGCTCTAAATGTGGGATGTTGCCAAAAGCTGGGGCAAGCCAGAGCTGCTGGGGTTCAACAAGCCAAAATCAGAGTAGTGGTCACACCTTTAATCACTGTGTGATTAAGTACTGTGATATAAGCAAGAGGCTAAAAAGGTGAAAACGCTGCTCTCAATGTTTTCATTTTCTCCTATGCTGCTGTTGCTGCTAAGTCGCTTCAGTCATGTCTGACTCTGTGCGATCCCATAGACGGCAGCCCACTAGGCTCCCCTGTCCCTGAGATTCTCCAGGCTAGAACACTGGAGTTGGTTGCCATTTCCTTCTCCAAGGTATGAAAGTGAAAAGTGAAAGTGAAGTTGCTCAGTCGTGTCTGACTCTGGATCAGCCTACCAGGCTCCTCCCTTCATGGGATATTCCAGGCAAGAGTACTGGAGTGGATTGCCATTGCCTTCTCAGCATTTTCCCCCATGAAATGCACCAATTCAAGATGAGATAGATCAGCGCCCTTGTAGGAATGCCTTACTCCCAGTGGAGCTCTGACAGAAGTCTCCTGACATTGTATGTCGCTGTGGTCTGAAAAGAGAAAGAGAGAGAAACTAACAGTGGAAAAGCACTAACTCAGAGTGGGACGAATGTCTTGACGTTTCCTCCTCACGCATTGGGCGGACTCAGCAGAAGCACCTAGTAGAGGGCTCAGCTGAAGACAACCTCTAAAGAGCCCTCTTAAGGAAGGTGCCTGGGCTAGGAACGTAGCGATGGGGGAAGGGCAAGGCCAATAGGGTGACCTGAGACTCTGGTCTTAACTCTGGGGGCTGCCTTGAACTGGATGCATCCAAGGCTTGTGCGGGGAGGACCTCTTCCCTGAGAAGTCTCCCAGCTAAGGCTTTTACTCTTCCCTGTCGTCAGGCCTGAAACCGTGGGCACAGAGTCGCTTTTGTAGCCAAACTTGTCAGAGGTAAGAGGGCTGCTGCATTCCTAGCACTAAACAGAACTCAGGGTTTAAAACTACCCACGGATAGTACTGCACTCACCTACTGGGTCTCAACTTTAAAGGAACATTTTGAGGCAGTAGAGTATGTGTTTTCCCCCTTTCATTTATTTAGAAGATGGATGGGGAAAGAAAGATGGGAAAAGTCTTGTGGCTTTTCTTTCCCTCTAAAAATTTAAACTCTGAATTAGGAAGAGGATTTAAAACTGACATGATGAGGGGAAAAGGATATTTTTCTTGTGTAAGAGGAAATTAGTCTGTCAGTGGAAAACTAGAAGAGAGAGCACAAGGAAATATGTGAGAGATAGCAAAGCCCAAGAACAGGGTGGTGGCCTGGAACATCTCAGCAGACAGAACCCAAAGCAGCATGACCATTGTTTTCTAGCCACTGTGTAGCACAGAAGCTGAAGGCAGTTAATAAATTCTGCTTAGGACAAGGGACCTTATCTCCCCAGCCTCCTCCCAAGTCAAGAGCTTGCTACTACGGACGGCTCCAGGCCCCTGGCATACCCCTAGTGTAGGGATGGAAACTGAGGTTATGTGCTTAGCCATCTGAGCAGAATGAATTTGGAGCAGGTAGTTAAGCTGGGTTGGAGAAAAAATGAAGTTCTAATGTGATCTGAGTTCCACATATGCTGCTGTGAGACTGGCAAGGATTAGTGTAATAACAAGCACTTGGTTTTAGTGAGCATTTGCGGAGTGCCTAATATTTTAACTATTTAAATAAAATACTACGTCTGATGGTCGTGAAAATCCTTTGAGATACCTACTGTTAATACCTACTTTTTACTGCTGAAGACATTGAATCTTGTGTATGTTCAGCAATATTCTCATACTTTGGAAAGTTGGTTAATGGCTGACTGAAGATTTGACTGTAAGAATTTACCTAGAGATTTTGCTGTTTACATTCACAATGATGTGAAGAAATTAGGTGAAAAATGGGACTAGCCTTTACAAAAAAAAAAATTACTTTTTCTTGGATAAAATATTGGGCTTCTCTGACAGCTCAGCTGGTAAAGAATCCACCTGCAATGCAGGAGACCTCAGTTCAATCCCTGAGTCAGGAAGATCCCCTGGAGAAGGGATAGGCTACCCATCTCTTAAAATATTAAAGACAAATTTCCAGAACATGTTCTTTGGTGTCTTAGATCTCTCTGTAGAGGTTTGTCTTGGCCTAGAGATAAAAGTTGTGCTGAGCCTTGCAGTGGAAGTCAGATAACCTGACTGAGGAAGGATTAATTTATGTGGCGGGCCTGGCTTAGAGACCACTTCTGTCTTGCTCTCACTTATCAGTGTATCTCCACTACAAACACAGTACCTAGAATGGCGGGGGGAGAAGAAAAGGTAGTGAATAGATACTTAATACCAGTTGAATAAATAAACTAATCCAGACAACCCCCTTTTCTCTAAAGGTCTAAGTTTACTTGTTTAAAAAATGAATGTTTCTTTTTGGCTGCGCTGAGTCTTCCTTTTTATGTGTTGGGTTTCTCTAGTTATGGAGCATGGGGGATGTGCTCATTGGGGTGCATAGGCTTCTCATTGCAATTGCCTCTCTGGTTGGGGAGCTCAGGCTCAAGGGCACGGAGGTTCAGTAGTTGTGGTGCCCTTACTTAGTTGTGGGATCTTCTTGGATCAGGGATCAACCCCATGTTCTTTGTATGGGCAGGAGAATGTTTAACCACTGAATCATCAGGGAAGTCCAAGGCCTCAGTTTTCTTATCTGTAAAATGGAAAGTAAAAATTTCTATAATCTAAGTTTTTTTTTTTTAAGATGAGATGATATAGAAAGGGTTTTTATAAAATATAAATATCTATAAAAGTATCAGACTTTGCTCTTGTAGTCATTTTATAGGGTCAAATTCTACAGAAATAGGAAATTGAAGTTTGAATCTTGTGTAATCTAGTACTTGCCAAAATCTCTGTGAAAACATCTGGTGTCTGAAAAGGAGTCTAAGGAGCAGGTCAGATATGTCATCCTCTTTAGTGAGTAGTTTATTGAAATGCATTCCTTTGATTAATTTAGAGCACAACAATTAAAATACCTGGGTTATATTATTTTAGTTGTTTATACAAAGACTTTCTTATATTATCATTTAGTTTCACATTCTGGACTTTATTTTCTGAGGCTTATTATAAGACATGGCCTTTTGAAGAATGATTGTGTCTTTTATAAAATCAAATCTGAAGACACTGTTCATTATGATGACCTTACTTTGGGAAGCACAGTATGAGTGCTGCCAAGATTTTAGTGTGAAGAATGTGCTTGCTGTCAAAATGCACTTTGATGTTCCTATTTGTCTAGCAATGAAATCTATATTTACTGTATTTTCCTTATTGCCTTGTTTGACAGGAAAAATAGAAGCTAAATCCAGAGCTTAGTTGCAGTAAGTAGTTTATCCCATGTCCCTGAATTGGTTTTGTACTGTCTTGTTCATGCACAGAATTTCTAGTATATCTTAGGCACTTGCTGATAAATGACAAAAAAAAAAAAACACTATTACTAATTATAGTTTTTATTTGTGCTTATTTTGCATATAACCTTCACAATCTTTAAGTTGATAATACAAAAATAATATTCAACTCAGTGTCTAGCAGACAGTATATTTTAGAGCAAAAGCTTCAGTATTCCCCACTCTGTCTGGTTCTCACAGATTTCAGGTCTTATGTTTTGCTATTGTGCTTCATTTTTCACCACTTAATTAGTTTAGGAGGAGGACTGTAATGACCTATTTGTCATATGATATTGGGAAAAGATAATTTCATAAATTACAATACTCTAAATCACCAGTGAGCTTAAATACTAGGAGCAATATAAATAATGCATTATATTAGAGTCCTAGTTAATTTCCATAGACACAGAAAATAGTATATGTAAAGTTTGTAAATTATTATTTTGAGAAGAGAAGATTTAAAAAACTATAATGCTGCATTTGGATGTGTTTTAAGGCTAGACAATGCTATAAATATCTCACTATGATTGTAGTTATGCCATGGAAACAGTTGCTAGAAAGCACAAAGCCCAACTAGTTGAAGTTGTGAAGTAGTCCTAAGGTAGAACGTGAAGATACCTTTTGCTAGGTGAGGAGGGGGGCGTCCAGGTTGGAGGACACGTTAAGATGACCATTTATACTTGGTTGATGTTCTCTTTCACTTTAATTACCATTTAGCAAGCAAAGAGTAAAAGAGATCAACATCAAAGTGTAGGCCAATTCTGCTGCTTGCCCTATAAATTCTGAGTGCACACTCCAAGTTCAGTGGTCAGTGTGACTCCTATTTGTCAGTCACTAAGTTGAGCCCAACTCTTTGAGACGCCATGGACTGCAGCACACCAGGCTTCCCTGTCCTTCACTATTTCCCAGAGTTTGCTCAAACGCATGTCCATTGAGTTGATGATGCTATATAACCATTTCATTGTCTGCTGCCCGCTTTTTTTCCCTCTTGCCCTCAATTTTTCCCAGCATCAGGCTCTTTACATTGGGCTTTACATCAGCTAGCTAAAGTATTGGAGCTTCAGCATCAGCCCTTCCAATAAATATTCAGGGTTGATTTCCCTTCTGATTGACTGCTTTGATCACCTTGCTGTCCAACAGAATCTCAAGTGTCTTCTCCCGCACCACAGTTCAAAAGCATCAATTCTTCAGCGCTCAGCCTTCTTTATGGTCCACCTTTCACATCCATACATGACTACTAGAAAAACCATAACTCTGACTATATGGACATTTCTTTGCAAAGTGATGTCTTTTCTTCTTAATATGCTGTCTAGATTTGTTAGCTTTCATTCCACAGAGCCAGAGTCTTTTAATTTCATCCCTGGAATCACAGTGATTTTAGAGCCCAAGAAAATAAAATAACCTTCTTTATTTTCTCTCACTGTTTCCACTTTCCTCCATTTTATTTGCCATGAAGTGATGGGACCAGATGCCATGATCTTAGTTTTTAAAATGCTGAGTTTTAAGCCAGCTTTTTCACTCTCTTCTTTCACTTTCATCAGGAGGCTTTTTAGTTCCTCTTCATTTTCTGCCATTAGAATGGTATCATCTGCATACCTGAGGTTGTTGATATTTCTCCCAGGAATCTTGATTCCAGCTTGTCATTCATTTAGCCTGACATTTCACATGATGTACTCTGCATAGAAGTTGTTACATAGAAGCAGGTGACAGTATACAGCCTTGTTGTACTTCTTTTCAAATTTTGAACCACAGTAAGGAATCTATCATGTTAAAGCAGACCATGAGAGCAGGCTTAAAAAAATTAGTCTGGAGACAGGTCCAGATCATAATTAAAGATCTCCTCTGTTACTAGTAAGGTCATTCTACCGTTCTTGCTTTGACAGTGTTATCTAGATCTGTGTTCTGTTTCTTAATGCTATCATCTGGCTTAAGGCAGACTAGTCCAGAACCTACTACAAACAAAAGAATGAAAAATGAAAAAAAAAAAACAAAAACTATTGGATAGAGATGTAAATATACTGTTACCTAGATATTTATTTTCTGGGGTTTCTTACCCTAGAAGAGAAACAAAGCTTATTTGAGCAAGGCAGTCTATTGGTGGTTGTTGTTTAGTCATTAAGAGTTTATCCAACTCTTTTGTGACCCCATGGACTGTAGCCCTTCAGGGTCCTCTGTCTATGGGATTTCCCAAGCAAGAATATTGGAGTGGGTTGCTATTTCCTTCTCCAAGGGATCTTCCCCACCCAGGAATTGAACCCGAGTCTCCTGCATTGCAGGTTTATTTTGCTGGTGATGGACAGGGAGGCCTGGCATGCTGCAGTTCATGGGGTTGCAAAGATTTGGACATGAGTGAGCAACTGAACTGAACTGAACTGAACTGAGCTATTGGGGAAGCATGCAGTCTATTGGTGCAGGTGAATAATTTTTTCCAAGTCAAAAAAATTAAAAAAAAAACCCACTGAAAATATTACTTGCAACTAAAGAGTATTGTAGATTACATTGAAATGGCTTATGTGTGCATGCTCAGTCATGTCCAACTCTTCGTGACCCCATGGGTAGTCCTTCAGACTCTGCTGTTAATGGAATTTTCCAGGCAAGAATACTGGAGTGGGTTGCCATTTCCCTGTCCATTAAATGGCTTAGAATTGAATAATAGTGGTGAGAGTGGACAGCTTTGTCTTGTTCTTGGTCTTAGAGGAAATGCTTTCAGTTTTTCACCATTAAAAATAATGCTTGCTGTGGGTCTGTCATATATGACCTTTATTATGTTGAGGTAGGCTCCTTCTATGCCCACTTTCTGAAGAGCTTTTTTTTTTAAATCACAAATGTGTGTTAAATTTTGTCAGAAGCTTTTTCTGCATCTGTTGAGATGATTGTATGGTTTTTATTCTTCACTTTTTATTATGATATATCACATTGGTTTGTATACATTGAAGGATCCTTGCATCCTGGGATAAATCCCACTTAATCATTGAGTGTGATCCTGTAATATGTTGTTGGATTCTATTTGCTAGTGTCTTGCTAAGAATTTTTGTGTCTATGCTCAGTGAAACCAGTCTGTAATGTTTCAATTATAAAAATGAACCACATAGGATGTGATTTTGATTATTTTCTCTGAGATTTACTGTTAGACTTCAGACAATTTCTTGACATTATTTAAAGATTATATGGTGCTTGGAACCATAAGCAATTACAATAAAAAAAAAACCAGTAGATATTATGTGTATGATTCACATCATGCTTTGTAATAATTTATATTATTTATTAACTAGATCTAAGACTTAGAGGTCTATGGAACATTACCTGCCAGAAGAAAACAGTCAAGTGAACAATGATATGATTATTTTTTTAAGTTAATTAATTATAGAGTCATCATTTTCCAGTACTTTTCTACTACCAAAAGCTAACATAGTTTTAAACCACAGAATTCTGTTAAATGTAATTTTTACATTGTTGAGTTCTATTATAACTTTCTGAGTTAGTTTTTTAATGGTTGTTGTTTAAAATTGACAGGATTCTATAAAGCACATTTGATTTCTGATAAATACATACAGGTGTTATTATCAGATTTAGCAGTAGATCAATGAAAATGATATCACTTAAAAATATGTACTTAACAATTTTTTTTTTCTCATTTCTGAACTTCCTCTTGTTTCTTTGATCTTTCTAAGGTGGTTTGAGATTTTGGAAGGACATTTTATTTTGGTGGTTGAGATGAAAAAAATACAAAACAAAACATAGAGGAGAATAAAAGAAGTTAAAGAATAATTAGTTCTTGGTAGGAAGAAACAAGATATAACTTGTTGGTTTGCAGCTGTATGCAGCACCATTGTCTTTTCTGCTTGTCCATCACACAGAAAAGCAAGCAGCTATCCGTTCTATCAGTTATCTATTGTGGCATTTCAGACCAGCCTCAAACAGAAAACAGCGACGATTTTGCTTGTTCACAATCCTCTGGGTCAGCTTCCAGGCAATTCCACTGCTCTGGTTTAGCATAGTTGATCTCTGTGTTGATTTGAGGTATATAAGATATATATATATATATATATATATATATATATATAGGATGATTTGATTTTCATTTTGGCATTTGGCAGTCTCGGGAGCTTAAACTGGTATGACTTGTTTCTGTTTCACGTGGTTCTTTATGATTCAATAAGCTAACCTGCGCTTTTTCACAGGGTGATTAAAACACTCCTAAGCGCAAGATGGAACAAGCTGCAGTGTAAAAACAGTTTTAAAGACTCTGCTTATATCCTGCTAGCTAATATCTAATTAAAGTAAGCCACATGACCAAATGCTGATGCAACAGGTAGAGAAATAGAGTTCACCACTTGCAAGTTAAACCACAATACAAAGATAGATGCATAGAGGAATTTGTGGCTTTTTAATTTTTTTGGTAGTCTACCAGCATATGGTTTTACACAATAGGACACGCATTCTGTAGAATTAATTATGCAATTCTTTATAACAAATAACAATATTTTATTTTTAAGGGTAATCATTGGGATCTGGATTAGCTGTATTATACAGGACATTTGTTTTTACTTATAGACATTCTCATGGAACTTCCCCCTATTTTATTCTATATTGTGTAAGAGAAAGCATACGAATAAAATAATGTTATGAGTAAAGTTAGATAAATATGAGGGCCTTTGCATCAGTTGAAAATGAGATGCTCAGTAGTAAATTTTGATTGCATAAGAAGGAAACGACTGTAATGTGGTATCATAGGAAGAAAAGGCACAGAAGTTGAATGAAGTTAACTGCTTGTCTGACCAAATTGGAGCCTCATCACTTAAAAATAATAAATGAAAATTGATACAAAGAAGCCATATTTTGTCAGAAAATATACCAGAAGCAATGAAATACCTAAATTAACTGTGAGTGAACTATATAGAATTTTAGTATGTAGTGGAAAAAACCTATATAGCATAGCACATAGAAATAAATAGATGTGCTGACTATTTTAGAAGAAGAGGAAAAGGGAAATTGGAATTTCTGCCACTTTGATGCAAATCAGAGTCCCCAAAATGATTGTGACATTCAGAATCATAATTTGCTTTGTAGCTCTGTTCATGCTGTTCTTTCACATTACAGCTACCGGATGGTTATTATTATTTACTGTTTAAGGCAGAAAATGTACATGGTGGACCAATCCTAGACAAATAACAGGTTGCTGCCCCAGGGAGTTTGCAGTTAAGAGACACGGGCAGTTATAATGTAGAACAAACAAAGCAAGAATACTGACTGTTCCCTGCAGCTTAAATACTTAATGAGGCGGGGAAACATTTTGGAAATTAGTGAAAGAAAAGAGAATTTTGGAAAAAAATATGTAGGGGATTTTTATTAATCCCTTCACAGGTCTACGATTTATAGTGAATGCTACGTAGAATGCTGGGGTGTCATGTTACCTAGGCTAAAACATCTGTATATCTAGGAATATCAAAATCAGCACTGGGAAAAAAGAGCGAGCAAAAAGATAAATGAAAAATTTATGGATTTTATGAATACTTGTAGTAAGGAGTAAATCTGATGATAATGTTAAAATCATAGAAGAAATTACTCTACAATTTACTTTTAATAAATAACTCATGATACCTACATAGTAGACAGTTCATATTTTATAGCAGAATTTTGGAAGTATTTATACATTTTCTTGGGGTCTATAAATTCTTTATAAAACTGGGTATTCTTAATCTAAAATATTATTAGAAGGACCTTAGAGTCTAAAATTTATCCTAAAAGGTATCCCAATGAAATTAAAGGATTTTTAAAAGGGTAAACTTAATCAAATTTCATTCTAGAAAGATCACTGTAGTAATAATGAGATGAAAGTTAGTGGAATTAGGAAAGGATATGACTATAATCCAGTTAATTAAGAGCATCGAGAATGGTAGAGAAATAGCAATTTGAAATGATTTCAAGGTACTTGGAAGGGGAAAACCTATAGGTCTTTGTAATTAATAAAAGGAGTCAGTAATTGAGAAAGGGGATATCTAGGGTAATCAAAATTTAATGACATCAATTGTGGTAGTGCCACTTCCTAATACAAGGAGCATGGAAAAAGGGCATGCTTTGAAACTTTGAACTGTCTGTGAGACATTCAAGTGAAAAATATTCAAGAGGTATTGAATGTAGAGATTTGTGATCAATGGAAACTTCTAAACTAAATGCACAATTATTAAAAAGAGAGGCTATTCATTCCAGATTATCCCATGTTTATAGTGTGCCATAGTTACCGAGCCAGGTGTGGCGAGTCAGTGGTGAACTAGACACCTCTCCTGAAACTGTTTGTAGTCTGCTGGGCAAATGAGGTACACTGTTTAGAGGTACAGTTAGAAATTGTTGCAAGTGAAAAATATGGTTGAATCGACTAGGTAAAAATGCACATCCTCATTCATCTATCTTGCAGAAACTGTTAATTTGGGGTACCATAGGATTTATTAAAAAACTGATTTCTACTGTTTCCTTTTAGTGTTTGTATTTTTTAATGCTAAAGTGATACATGCTCATTATGCAACATATATATAAGCAAAATAAAATAACTTATGCACAAATATTGATAGTGTGCCTAATACATGTAGAATTTTCTTCCCTGGTGGCTCAGACGATGAAGAATCTGCCTGCAGTGCAGGAGACTGTGGTTTGATCTCTGTGTTGAGAAGATCCTCTAGAGAAGGAAATGACAACCCACTCCAGTATCCTTGCCTGGAGAATCCCATGGACAGAAGAGCCCAATGGACTACAGTCCATGGGGTCACAAAAAGTAGAGCACAACTGAGTGACTAATACTTTCACTTTCACAACATATGAGGTATTATGATGTGTGCTGACAACTTCTTATCCTCTCTGTTCCAGTCAAAGGAAGGTTCCTTCCTGTCATTCTAGAGTTTTGCACGTGTGGTTTCCTCTTATTTCTTCTTTGCCACTTTTACCTTGTTTAACTCTTATTTGTTCCCCGAGTTCCCACCTCATGTATTTCTTACTCTGGGACTTCTCCTTTGACCCATTGTACCTCCCAGGCAGATTGGGTTGTGAGCTTCCTTGGCATCTTACACTTACCCAGCCTTGGTGTATTTCCCAATGCTTGTAATTGCCTGCCTTCTAGTGCCAGGTGATTTGGCTAAGAACAATTTGGCCAAAAGCGTATTGGCCAACTGGACAGTATGTCTAAAATGAATATTTGAAAATCAATATATCTAGTTATAGGGTTTGATTTTTTTCTATTTATATACTTAAAATATGATTTTTACTAATTTTCTGGAACAAGTTTAAAAAGCTAATTTTTTAAGAACACAAATTAAGAACACAACTCTTCCAAAATGTCAAGTTTCTCTTCTTCATTTGTATTTTGAGTATTTTATCTTTTGACCTATAATGTCAGTGAAGCACCTGCTTAACTGTGTTTAACTTCTGCTTTAGAGGACAGTTTTTTCCTTAAACTCAGAAACCATTAAGATGCAAGTACTTTCCTCATGCAGAAGGAGTATGGAGGGGTACAAAATATTTGTTAAAGTGTTTTATCCTTCTGTTAATTTCTCAATGAGTACCTAAACTCAATATTTTATGAGTAGGCATGCTCAGGATTCTAACATTTCAGTTTTCATTGTATAGGATGAAGTTTCTACACAGTCCTGAGAAATCACTTCCTAGGTCAAATTTCCAATTTCAAAAACCTTCAGTTTTGTAGTCTCCACTGATCACAATTCAGTGCTGTTTTGAGCTTGGCAATACACAAGAACTCTGAAATTGATACTTTAATTTTATCCAACATTTGATAAATGCTAACAGCAGCAAATTTGGAAAACTCAGCAGTGGCCACAGGACTGGAAAAGGTCAGGTTTCATTCCAATCCCAAAGAAAGGCAATGCCAAAGAATAATCAAACTATTGCACAATTGCAGTCATCTCAGACGCTAGTAAAGTAATGCTTAAAATTCTCCAAGCCAGGCTTCAGCAATACATGAACCGTGAACTTCCAGATGTTCAAGCTGGTTTTAGAAAAGGCAGAGGAACCAGAGATAAATTGCCAACATCTGCTGGATCATGGAAAAAGCAAGAGAGTTCCAGAAAAACATCTATTTCTGCTTTCTTGACTATGCCAAAGCCTTTGACTGTGTGGATCACAATAAACTGTGGAAAATTCTGAAAGAGATGGGAATACCAGAACACCTTACCTGCCTCTTGAGAAGTCTGTATGCAGGTCAGGAAGCAACAGTTAGAACTGGACATGGAACAACAGACTGGTTCCAAGTAGGAAAAGGAGTACATCAAGGCTGTATATTGTCACCCTGCTTATTTAACTTATATGCAGAGTACATCATCAGAAACGCTGGGCTGGAAGAAGCACAAGCTGGAATCAAGATTGCTGGCAGAAATATCAATAACTTCAGATATGCAGATGACACCATCCTTATGGCAGAAAGTAAAGAGGAACTAAAAAGCCTCNTTTAACTTATATGCAGAGTACATCATCAGAAACGCTGGGCTGGAAGAAGCACAAGCTGGAATCAAGATTGCTGGCAGAAATATCAATAACTTCAGATATGCAGATGACACCATCCTTATGGCAGAAAGTAAAGAGGAACTAAAAAGCCTCTTGATGAAAGTGAAAGAGGAGAGTGAAAAAGTTGGCTTAAAGCTCAACATTCAGAAAACGAAGATCATGGCATCCAGTACCATCACTTCACTGGAAAAAGATGGGGAAACAGTTGAAACAGTGGGTGACTTTTTGCGGGGGGGAAGGTGCTCCAAAAGTCACTGCAGATGGTGACTGCAGCCATGAAACTAAAAGACGCCTTTTAGTCTTGGAACGACAGTTATGACCAACCTAGATGGCATATTAAAAAGCAGAGACATTACTTTGCTAACAAAGGTCTTTCTAGTCAAGGCTATGGTTTTTCCTGTGGTCATGTATGGATGTGAGAGTTGGACAGTGAAGAAAGCTGAGCACCAAAGAATTGATGCTTTTGAACTGTCGTGTTAGAGAAGACTTTTGAGAGTCCCTTGGATTGCAAGGAGATCCAACCAGTCTATTCTAAAGGAGATCAGTCCTGGGTGTTCTTTGGAAGGACTGATGCTAAAGCTGAAACTCCATTACTTTGGCCACCTCATGCAAAGAGTTGACTCATTGGAAAAGACTCTGATGCTGGGAGGGATAGGGGGCAGGAGGAGAAGGGGACGACAGAGGATGAGATGGCTGGATGGCATCACTGACTCGATGGGCGTGAGTCTGAGTGAACTCCGGGAGTTGGCGATGGACAGGAAGGCCTGGCGTGCTGTGATTCATGGGGTTGCAAAGAGTGGGATATGACTGAGCGACTGAACTAAAGTGAACTGAACAGCTACTAGCTACCTACAATGATTCTTCAACCAAGTCATGACCTCTGATCTTTTAATGCCTTCATGTTTTCATTATCCACCAGCTCCATTTGTGTTCATTTTGCCTCATGACCTGCTTAGAATCCGTGTTTCACTATTACAATCATTCAGCCATTACTTTTAAAATACCCAGTATTCTACTTGGGAAGCTAGGTTCCATACATGACCACTGGAAAAACCATAGCCTTGACTAGACAGACCTTTGTAAGCAAAGTAATGTCTCTGCTTTTTAATATGCTATCTTGGTTGGTCATAACTGTCCTTCCAAGGAGTAAGTGTCTTTTAATTTCATGGCTGCAATCACCATCTGCAGTGACTTTTGGAGCCCCCCCTGCAAAAAGTCAGCCACTGTTTCCCCATCTACTGGACCAGATGCCAGTATTCTACTTCTCTTTATGCTTCCATCATCTTTGCAAAAGATAAGTCATTTTTAACACTGTTTTTGGCAGATGTAAGCATTATTTGTATTAATTCATGAATCATCATTGTTCAGTCACTAAGTTACAGCCATCTCTTTGAGAGCCTGTGAACTGCAGCATGCCATGCTTCCCTGTCCTTCACTTATCTCCCAGAGTTTGCTCAAACTCGTGTTCATTGAAGCAATGATGCCATCCAACCATCTCATTGTCTGTCACCCCCTTTTCCTCTTATCCTCTATCTATTGCAACCTCAGAGTCTTTTCCAATGAGTCATCTCTTCACATCAGGTGGCCAATGTATGAGAGCTTCAGCATCAGATTTCCTTTGGGATTGACTGGCTTGATCTGTTTGCTGTCTAAGGGACTCTCAAGAGTCTTCTCCTGTGCCACAGTTCATTGCGCACATTCACAATTAATCATGTATTTTGGTTATTCTTTTACTAATTATTTTCTAATTTTTCTTCTTTTAAATTCACTTTTTCTCATTTTCAGCAAATCTTTTTTTACAATCTTTGTAACTGTAAAATGTTGACATAATTTATAGAATTATTTCAAGAAAATTGTTATTAATTACAGTGACTCAGATGAGAAGCTGAAAGGCTTACTGGGTCTTACAAGCCACTTGAGACATGGATTTCAGCAGATGACTTGATAAATTTTTAGTAATTGACCTTCACTCTTGTCCAGACCTCGTGACATGAATACTAAGATGATAAGCTTAGTAAATGATACATATTATTGGTCTTCATTTAATGCATAAACCAACATCAGGTAACATTTTGCATGTGACTAATTTTAAGGAGAGCTATGAGTTGATGTTCCATCTCTTAAGTCAGATGGCTTGAATATGAAACCTCAAGGACAGAGGACTGAAAGAACATGAGAGCCAGCATTTAAAATCTTCATTATCCCCAAATCAAGGTCACAGTCCCAGCCAGAGGATGGGTTATTGCCAAGAAGGGGAGCATGACCTTTTTCTTCATATTATGTTGGGTCTTTCTATAGGCTACATGAGGTCCCCATGAGATTTTGTCCAACTGTGTCTTATCTCTACACCACTCGAGGTAAATTATTTTGTTGGAAAGTTATAATAGACATTATGATCTTTTAAATATGGAATTCACTAATTATGTCTATATTGCCTGAGTCATGGATCAAAACCAGAGTGATGCCACCTTCTGCCTTCCTGAAGTGAAGTACACGGAGTTTCTTCACCAGCTCCAGCTGCCTGATTTGAAGGCTTAGAGATACACAGAGGCCTGATGCCTGGGCACTTCTAATAACCAGGATGCATTTCTTTTAATTATAAGTATATTCCAGAATATCTGAACTATCTCTTCTTATTTCAAACAAAGGACATTAGACACAGTTAGAGATTTTTTCTTTATTTAAAACATTTGCCAGAGCATAGACACTTGAGTTCTATGTTGTATATTGAGAGGAAAATAAAACCAGGATCTTAACCCAAAATTTAGAGCATCATCCCAATGGCTGGTGCCCTGAAGGCAGAATTAGTGATTTACTCTGTATCATGGGGCTTAGAGTAGTGTCTGTTCCTTCTGAAATGTAATTATCACCTCTCTCCTCTGCATCCCACTAACAGCATGTTCCTACCATCATGTATTTATTAAATCAACAAATATTTATTGAGCCTCTAAAATGGATGTGAGACTTGGACTGTGAAGAAAGCTGAACGCCGAAGAATTGATGCTTTTGAATTGTGGTGTTAGAGAAGACTCTTGAGAGTCCCTTGGACTACAAGGAGATCCAAACAGTCTATTCTAAAGGAGATCAGTCCTGAGTGTTCTTTGGAAGGACTGATGCTAAAGCTGAAGCTCCAATACTTTGGCCACTTCATGCAAAGGGTTGACTCGTTGGAAAAGACTCTGATGCTGGGAGGGATAGGGGGCAGGAGGAGAAGGGGACGACCAAGGATGAGATGGCTGGATAGCATCACCGACTCAATGGACGTGAGTTTGAGTGAACTCCGGGAGTTGGTGATGGACAGGGAGGCCTGGCGTGCTGCGATTCATGGGGTCGCAAAAAATCGGACATGACTGAGCGACTGAACTGAACGGAAAATATACCCAGCATTTTTCTATGTGTAGGGGATATAGCAGTGACCAAAAATACAAAGTTTCTGCCCACGTGAAGTTTATAGTTTTGTCTTATTCAGAAATAAACAACCATAGACTATGTTTTAATGCCTTATTAGGACATGCCTGTTATCCAACCGTGATTACTTAAAAGAGAGGGACATCACACATTGTCACATTTCTCCTTATGGTCTGGACATCAAACATGTGGTCAAAAGTAATTTGACCTTAGGGTATAAACTCTGAGAATTTCAGTTTAGCTTGTGCACAGGAATTGGTAAGCTGGCAGGACTTGGTCTGTTCTTGCCATTCTTTTTATTGATGACACCAGATATATGACAAGAATGGGTTAGAGTCAGGGAGCATTTGTCATTGAGTTAAAGATTCTAATACTTATGTGTAAGTGCTAGAAGGTGATAGTCAGGTCATTTGCTGGCATGAATGTCTCACAGTCACTGATGATGAAATGGTAGACCGTTGATAAGAATTCTCACTTCTATCATTACATTTCTGCTCAGCACAGTGACAGGAAGTAATGTTACTGGGGAAAGTTCTTTTCTTCTTTAATCATTTAGGTTATGCTTCTTAGGCATTTTTAAAAAAATCCTTTTCAATAACTCTTCATAATTTGATCATCTCTAATTTTAGTGGTGATAGGAGGGACAATGAAAGATATTTTACTGCAGGAGCTATCTATTTGATCTTGTAATTTTGCCTTCCCCCTCCCCCCACTCCAAGCACTCAAGATAGTCAAGTTTATCTTATCGTTATGTAAGAGTACAGTAAAACCTACATTTGCCCAGAGTGTGAAGTGTATTTTTATTCTCCGGTTCCTGATAACAAGTGATGACCTAGTGCCTCTTTGCCTCTTTTGTCCCTGATGACTGAACTAAAGTAGAAAAATTATGTCAGATTTTTTTAAACTCATGCTAGAATAACTGGGCAGAGAAGGCAACGGCAGTCCACTCCAGTACTCTTGCCTGGAAACTCCCATGGATGAAGGAGCCTGGTAGGCTGCAGTCCATGGGGTCGTGAAGAGTCAGAAAGGACTGAGCAACTTCACTTTTACTTTTCACTTTCATGCATTGGAGAAGGAAATGGCAACCCACTCCAGCATTCTTGCCTGGAGAATCCCAAGGATGGAGGAGCCTTGTGGGCTGCTGTCTCTGGGGTCACACAGAGTTGGACATGACTGAAGTGACTTAGCAGCAGCAGCAGCAGAGTAGCTGGGGTCCCAGACATGCTGGAAAGAAGGAGGAGATGGGATGGGAGGAGAGAGGATAGGTCCGATTAGAAAGGATGTCTCAGACCAGAGTCATACGATAACATTACCCAAAATATGGGACAAAAGGCCACTGAGAAAGAGGGACATATTATATACATACAAATACCATGTATAAATAAAACAGTGAGATGCAGGAGCCACCACAGGATAAGTCTGTTCACAGGGACAGAAGGGTTTATTAAGTAAGGAAACAATAAAAGTGTGGAGGTTGATAAGTCTTCTTATTCCACTGCAACCACCATTTTAAACAGAAAGAGGCAGGGCCACCAGCTTATTTTAAGCCTGAGAATGACATCATCATTATTACACTTCAGAAGTATTAGTCTTGCTTCAGAGTAAAAACCTGTTATGTGCTAATAATTTGGCTAAATTATTTATTAATTTCTATGATGCAAATACTTGCACTATGACCAATTTCAAGCTACCTATGGTTTGACAATTGACTTAAAAGTATCCCTGAATACTTAGCAGTTGGTTCTCATGAACTAGTGAGAGCCATCTCCAATATACCACTGGCCAGAGAGTGGAATTTTAGGTATTGTTGTTCTTTCTCCCCACCCCAATGTCTCAGATTTAGAAGTAAGATATTTAAATAAAAGTTTGCTACAGCTCTTCAAGCATGAGAATATGGATGATGTTAAATAAGGTAGAGCACTTTTAGGGAGAGTGGGAAGAATACTTGGATTTAAACAAAATAAAATGTTTTAAATTAAAAGTGGTAAATTATGAAGTGTTAGTATTCAAGGATGACTTCAGGTTCAAGCTTGGGTAACTGCATAGATGGTGGTCTCATTCATTAGGCTAGAAAAGAGATGGAAAAAATCGGCTTATGAGGCTTAATGACCAAATCTAGTTTGGGATATTCTGGGTTTGAGGTACTTCTAAACCTCCAAGGAGATTTGTTTCAGTACAGAGTTGATGATAGACCAGACTCCAAAAAGGGGAATTGTAATGACACAGAAAACACAACTGATGATCATTCCCTCATTGAATGAGAAGGAAAAAGTAAAAGTGTGGATTCTGTAGCTTTGTTCTTTGCCTGGAAGGAAGTTGAAAGAGGGCTTGGTTGTTGTTCTTGACTTACTGAGTAAAGTAAAATTAACCTGATAAATAAATAATTAGGCACTTTGAAAAGACAGATGACAATTTACTTATATCTGCTAAGGATAATGAATAGGAGAGATACTTGGAAGAAAGTTTCCTAGGGATATTAAGGACCCAAATTTTAGATTTGTAGTGGTTTTTATTCAATGATTTAAATAGCTATATGTAATTTTAGTAACTATATTATAAAATAGTTTCTAATTCAAGCTACTGATTCATTCTAATATAATCTCACACTAAAAACAAATCACTGTATATTCCAAAAGCAAACACTTTTTTCCCCACAAATATTCTTTAAAAAAATTTACTTAGTTGTAACTAATATATCCCCTTCATGGATCACAGCCTTGTCATGGCAAAGGGGCTTGGATAACTCAATGAAGCTAGGAGCCATGCTATGCAGGGCCACCCAAAATGGATAGTTCATGTGAAGAATTCTGATACAGCATGTTTCATGGGAGGAGGGAATGGCAAACTACTCCAGTATTCTTGCCATAGATATCAATGAATAATATGGAGAAGCACAAAGATATGACACTGGAAGATAAGCCTCTCAGATTGGAAGGTAACCAGTATGCTACTGGGGAAGAGTAGAGGGCACTTACTAATATTAATAGCACCACAAAAAAGGAAGTGACTAGGCCAAACCAAAAGCAACACTCAGTTGTGGATGTAACTGGTGTTGAAAGTAAAGTTTGAAGCTGTAAAGAATAATATTGCATTGGAACCTAGAATGTTCATGAATCAAGCTAACTTGGATATAGTCAGGCAGGAGATGGCAAGAGTGAACAATGAATCTTAGGTATCAAGTGAACCAAAATGGATGGGAATGGGTGAATTTGATTTAAATGACCATTACATTTACTATTGTGGGCAAGAATCCATTAGAAGAAATGGAGTAGCCCTCACAGTCAACAGAAGAGTCCAAAATGCAGTACTTGAGTGCAATCTCAAAAACAATGGAATGATCTCAGTTCTTTCCAAGGCAAACCATTCAACATTACAGTAATCCAATGCTGTGCCCCAGTCACTAATGACAAAGAAGCTCAAATCGACCAATTCTATGAAGACCTACAAGACCTTTTAGAATTAACAGCAGATAGTCAATACCGAAATCAAATTAATTATATTCTTTGCAACTGGATTTGGGAAAGTTCTGTGTAGTTAGCAAAAACAAGACCTGGAGCTGGCTCAGATCACAGGCTCCTTATTGAAAAATTGAGGCTTAAATTGAAAGCTGGGGAAACTACTAGGCCATTCATTTATGACGTAAATCATAATGATTATAAGTGGAGGTGATGGATAGATTCAAAGGATTAGATCTGATAAAGTGTCTGAAGAACTATGGTCAGAAGTTTGTAACATTGTACAGGAGGCAGTGACCAAAATCATCCCAAAGAGAAAGAAAAGAAAGGAGGCAAATTGGTTGTTTAAGGCTTAAGAAAAATCTGCAAATAGAAGAAACACAGAAGGCAAGGAGAAAGGGAAAGATATATTTACCCACTGAATGCAGAGTTCCAGAGAACAACAAGGGGAGATAACAGCGCCTTATTAAATGAACAGTGCAAAGAAATAAAGAAAAACAATAGAATGGGAAACTAGCGATCTCGTCAAGAAAATTGGAGACATCAGAGGAACATTTCATGCAAGGATGGGCATGATAAAAGACAAAAACAGTATGGACCTAACAGAAGCAGAAGAGATTAAGAAAGTCAAAGTGGGGCTTAGGAAGCATTGTTGTTCAGTCACTTGCCTATCCAACTCTTTGTGACCCAGTGGGCAGTAGCACACCAGGCTGAAGTCATCCAACCATCTTATCCTCTGCTATCCCCTTTCCTTTTGGCCTCAACCCTTCCAGTGAGTCAGCTCTTCATATCAGGTGGCCAAAGTATTGGAGTTTCAGCTTCAGCATCAGTCCTACCAATGAATATTTGGAAATCAAGGACTGATTTCCTTAAGGATTGACTGGTTTTACCTCCTTGTAGTCCAAGGGACTCTCAAGAGTCTTCTCCAATGCCACAGTTCAAAAGCATCATTTCCTCAGTGCTCAGCCTTCCTTATGGTCCAACTCTCACATCCATACTTGACTAATGGAAAAACCATAGCTTTGACTAGATACACCTTTGTTGGCAAAGTAGTGTCTCTGCTTCTTAATACACTGTCTAGGTTTTTCATAACTTTTCTTCCAACGAGCATGAAACCTAATTTCATGGATGCAGTCATCATTCCCAAGAGCCCATGAAAATACAGTCTATCACTGTTTTCCTTGTGTCCCCATCTATATGCCATGAAATAATGGGACCAGATGCTATGAGATTCATTTTTTGAATGTTAAGATTTAAGCCAGCTTTTTCACTCTTTTCTTTCACCTTTATCAAGAGGCTCTTTAGTTCCTCTTCACTTTCTGCCATAAGGGTGGTGTCATCTACATGTCTGAAGTTATTCATATTTCTCCCGGCTATCTTGATTCCAGCTTGTGCTTCATTCAGCCCAGCATTTTGCATGATGTTCTCTGCATATAAGTTAAATAAGCAGAGTGATAATATATAGCCCTGATGTACTCCTTTCCCAATTTAGAACCAGTCCTTTTTCCATGTCTAATTCTAACTGTTGCTTCCTGACCTGCATACAGCTTTCTCAGGAGGAAGTTATGGTGGTCTGGTATTCCCATCTCTTTTAGAACTTTCAATTTTGTTGTGATCCACACAGTCAAAGGCTTTAGCATAGTCAATGAAGCAGAAGTAGATTTTTTTTAGAATTCTCTCATGTTTTCTATGATCCAATAAATGTTGGCAATTTCATCTCTGGTTCCCCTGTCTTTTCAAATCTAGTTTGTGCATCCTCCAGCTTAGCTTGAAGGATTTTGAGCAATTCCTTGCGTGCATGTGAAATGAGCACAATTGTACGGTTCTTTGAACATTCCTTGGCATTTCCGTTCTTTGAGATTAAAGTGAAAACTGACATTTTCCCATCCTGTGGACACTGCTGAGTTTTTGAAATTGAGTGCAGCACTTTAACAGCATCATCTTTTAGGGTTTTAAACAGCTCAGTGGAATTCTATCACCTCCACTAGCTTTGTTTGTAGTAATGCTTCCTAATGCCCATTCAACCACATCATCCAGGAATTCTGGCTCTAGGTGAGTAATCACACCGTTGTGGTTATCTTGGTAATTGAGATCTTTTTTTGTATAATTCTTCGTGTATTCTTACCACTTCTTAATCTCTCTGCTTCTATTAAGTCCTTGCCATTTCTCTGCTTTATTTTGCTAATCTTTGTATGAAATATTCCCTTGGTATCTCCATTTTTCTTGAATATATCTCTAGTCTTCCACCTTCTATTGTTTTCCTCTATTTCTTTGCATTGTTCACTTAAAAAGGCCTTCATGATCTGAGCCACAGTCAGTTCCATGTCTTGCTTTTACTGACTGTATATAGCTTATCTATCTTTGGCTGCAAAGAACATAATCTTATTTCTGAATTGAGCATCTGATGATGTCCATATGTGGAATCATCTCTTGTATTTTTGGAAGAAGGTGTTTTCTATGACCAGCATATTCTCTTGACATAACTGTTAACCTTTTCCCTGCTTCATTTAAACTACAGTAAGAGGATATAAAACCAGAAGATGTAAATCAAAAGAAAAAATATAGTGTGACAATAAGTGAGCATATTTCTTCAGTTTCATTTATTGTAACTAGTGCAAATACTTAATAGTTTAACACAAGATATAATCACAGATGGCATAAACTTTAAGAATGGAAGAAACATCTATGATTCTCTGTGGAAGGTATTTTACTCTAATCAGAATCTTAGAAAAATCTATAAATTCTCTTTCATCTCAGCATGGAAGTCATTCCCCGGCAATCAGATACAACTATGGTATTTAAGTTAGTCCCTGAAGGATTAGTAGTAATATAAATAAAATGGTAGGACCATATAAGCACACTTGGTGAAATTTGTATTTTAAAGGCTAGGTATTCTGTAATAGATTGAGCTATCTCTGAAATTAGCATGCCAGTTCTATTGTAAAGATAAGAGCATCCCAAATTAGGAAAAATACAAGATAAAAATTTGACATTTCCCTAATGGTTCATGAATGTATGTTTTATACTTAAGAACCCAATCGATTTTATATCACGTATATTTTGTTATCTTTGTATATACCATTATACTGTGTGACTCATTGAGATTCTATGGACTATAGCCTGCCAGTCTCTTATTTTCATGGGGTCTCCTATGCAAGATACTGGAGTGAGTTTCCATTTCCTTTTCCAGGGGATCTTCTTGACACAGGGATTGAACCTGCATCCCCTGGATGGCAGGTGTGTCCTGCTTGGCATGTTGATTCTTTGCCGTTAAACCACCTGGGAGGTCCTACCAATATGCTAACATTACAACTTACTATTTAGATAATGTCTTATAATGACTCTATTAATTTTAACTCATCAAGTAATAATAGTAAAAAAATTTTAATGTTTCTGAAAAGAAACAAAGATACCAAACTAACATCAGTAGTTAGGATTTTAGTGATCAGAGAGCATTGATCAAGTAAGTTGCATTTCTCAGAGAATATTTTTCCAAGTCTGTTTCATAAATCTTAAAAAATTACAATATTACCACACTTTGTCATATTTTAGGTTTTATTAATGTTATATTTAAAATTGAGAGATATTCAGTACTACTGATGATGTTTTTGTTCTGCTGCTGGATTAAGTTATTTTCCAAGTTACTTTATTCTTGTCAAGTTACTGTCAGTAAACTATTGTAATGGCTTAGGACAGTAGTCATACAGTCAGTGTAATTTATGTGTTTCCATTATGTCAACTTATCCAGTCCTTAATAAAAAGAATACATAGATTCATTTAAAAAAATAAAATTGTATCTTACTTAGATTTGTAGTATGATTATCTACACAGTTGAATTTTTGGTATGTCAGCCTATATCTTTGTAATACCACTAAGCTTGTATTGACTCTAGTCTGACAACCATTTAAAAACATCAATCTAAAGGACATTGTGCTTTTAAAAATGGATGGTGGCATCCCAAACTCATTAATATTGTATTTACTACTAATTCAGAAATGTGTTGCTTTTTTTGTTGATTTAATAATGTGAACAATGAGCTGGAAAAGAACGTTATGGTGCTTATTTAAAGGTGAAAACTTACATTTATAAATGAGGGTTTTCCTGCTTCTATTTCTCAATATGTTAATCCACAGCACACATCAGTTTACCTCAAAAAGCATTAAGGGTATGCTATGAATCCAAAAATGTGTTAAATGCTAGTGTTATAATGCAAGATGAGGTATACTAAGAGTATTCCACAAGTTCATTTTGTTATAAGAAAGTGTGAGGAATTCTATTGTAAAAATATATTCATTAAACACAGTTATTGGACACCTACTCTGTGCCAGACTCATATACATAGTGTAGTTGCTAAAAAATGAAATATTTAACTTCAAGAAAGTTAGATGGATTTTCTCGAAGATGATACCTAAGCTAGGTGGTACTGCATGGTGGTACCCAGGTAGCTCAGTGATAAGGATTCTTTCTGCCAGACACTGCAGGAGACGTAGAGTTCAATCTCTGGGTCAGGAAGATATTTTGGAGGAGAAAATAACATCTTAATCCAGTATCCTTGTCTAAGAAATCTCATGGACAGAGGAGCCTGGTGGGCCACAGTCCATGGGATTTCAAAAGAGTCAGATACAATTTAGCAACTAAACAATAACATATGCTCAAATACAGGGACGTGAAAGAGTAAAAGTTGGGAATATTTTAAGTAGTTTAACATTGCTCAATTATAGAATATGGAAAACAAAATGGATCACATCTTCCTTAATTATCCCCAAATCACTATCTTATGCTCTCATACCTTCAGATGTTCCCCATTCCATATCAAGTCAATCCTGGATATTTACATATAGAATCTTTTTTTTTTTTTTTTTCCCCAAAATCTGGTGCTAGCCTACCTTTCCATTCTTGGTAACTCAATCTTTTACTCCAGGCTAATTGTGAAGAAAGCTGAGCACCGAAGAATTGATGCTTTTGAACTGTGGTGTTTGAGAAGACTCTTGAGAGTCCCTTGGACTGCAAAGAGATCCAACCAGTCCATTCTGAAGGAGATCAGCCCTGGGTGTTCTTTGGAAGGAATGATGCTAAAGCTGCAACTCCAGTACTTTGGCCACCTCATGGAAGAGTTGACTCATTGGAAAAGACTCTGATGCTGGGAGGGATTGGGGGTAGAAGGAAAAGGAGACAACAGAGGATGAGATGGCTGGATGGCATCACTGACTCAATGGATGTGAGTTTGAGTGAACTCTGGGAGATGGTGATGGACAGGGAGGCCTGGTGGGCTGCGATTCATAGGGTCACAAAGAGTAGGACACAACTGAGAGACTGACCTGAACTGAACTGAATATAATATTTGCTGATCTCCTCAAATATTCAACGCTCTCTGTTTGCCTCTTTGTTCATGCCATTTCCTGTGCCTGAGAGGCTATATATATTTGCCATAATCCCATTCATCCTTGAAGACATTGTTCAAAAGGCACAACTGCAAGAAATATTCAAATATTTCCTAAGAGTGAATTATCTTTTGACTTCCTGGAAACCCTTTGAGTTCTAATAATTCATGATATTTTTCTTTTGGAAATGTCTCACAACATTAAGCTTTTAATTTGTGTCTGTTTCTGCTTCTCATAAGCTTAAAATTTCCTTTAGTAAAGTGATGTGTATTATTGATCTTTTATTTCTTGCTAACTATATTAATTAGAAAAGCATAGGATATATAACAGTAAAAAAAAAAAAAAATCCTCTAAAGTAATACCTCTACTCAATAGAAGCTTATTTCATGCCCATGAAAAAGTCCTGGGCAAGTAGGCAGGTTAACTGGGCAGTTCTCTTGTACACATTCGGGAACCCAAGCTGTCAGAAATTCTGAAATCTTTACCAAAGTACTTTACAATGCTAACATTGGCATTGATATTCCAGCCAAGAAATGGCCCAACTCACTTATTTCCCTTAGCTGCAGCTTAGTCATATGGCAACAGTTAACAGAAAATGAGTCTCATATATTTCTAATCCACATAGTTTCGGTGTTCACCTACTAATCTCTGTCAAGTTCATTGGTTATAACTCCCTCCATATAATATATAGTCAGCATTTGTAGAGCATTTACTGTGCCAGTTTTTCCTATGTGATTTACATGTATTAACTTATTTATGCATGAATGCATGCAAAGTCACTTCAATCATTTCTCTTTGCAACCCTATGGATGATAGACTGCCAGGCCCCTCTGTCCATGGGGATTCTGCAGGCAAGAAGAGGAGCAGATTGCCAGGCCCTCCTCCAGGGGATCTTCCTGACACAGGGATTGAAGCCTTGTCTCAGGCATCTACCTGCATTGGCAGGCAGGTTCTTTACCACTAGTGCCACCTAGGAAGCCCTAACTTATTTATAAAACCTGATAAATGTAGGTGCTCTCATATCTACTAGAGTTGAAGAGACTGAAACAGAGGAAATATAAAAAATTGTACCTGGGTCATATAGCTAGTATGTGGTAAAGCAAGGGTCTGAATCCAAAGTTTGTATGCCATATTGCCTTTAGAAAACTGAATTCTCATTAAGGATCCCCTGAATGACTACAGTGTAGCTATTTCAAATAGCTGATATACTCCACGACCCAAAGATGAAATATTAATATTCACATTTCAATTTCAATATTTTCAGAATGGAAAAATGGTTTATTTGAGGAATCCTCAAGAAAACTGTTAAGGTCTCCTTGTAAAATATTTACAAAGCACTTTTAAAAGGACTTTATGGAAGGGTTTATACTATCATATTGAGTTTCATCATCAACATATTGTATGAAAATACTAGGCAACAAGTTATTTTTCATAGTTCATTATTTACTATAATTCTTAATCAATAGATGAAAGTCTACAATAAATATAGAGTCAGTTTATCCACTCTTCATTTAAAACACTGCCTGGAGGTGACTGGTGTGCCAGACATCCTGGAGACACTGTATTGATAGCCAAGCCTCTCAGTGAATCAATGTATTTGTGCCTTGAAACCCATTCAAAAACCATTTTTCCAATTCATTAAAGAATACTGAAGGCAAAAGTATAATGGAAAGGCCTTTAGTGAGTGGAATCATCCATTCTTATAGTTTGTTTTTACTTTTTAATAAAAGGTATCCAATACGTCTTAATAGGTCAGCACTTTTTAGTGTGTTTCAGACTTAGACTTCATCCCTTGTGATCCCCACTACCGAGAAAAGCACTTATTGATTTCACTTCAAGCAGACAACTGCAAACTTGGAGTTTCTTGGCTCAATCAACCAAACCCAAAGCATTTTGCAAAGCATTAACCCCAAATGATTGTATGGGATATTTATTCAGTCTTCCTTTTATTGAGAAAAATGTGTTTATTGCTTCATAGGTATGACTTAAATATTAAAATGGGCTTAGTATGGATGCTTTTATTACATAGATATACAGCAGTGATTGCCATCTTTTGAGTTCCAGCAATTGTACTACATTCTTTTGATGATACTTGAGTTTTCATCTAGGGTACTACCCATTCTTGCATCCCTGATTGAGTCAGGTTTTTATCTTATGAGTTTGCACTGCATCTACTACTATAGGCAAGAATCCCTTAGAAGAAATGGAGTAGCCATCATAGTCAACAAAAGAGTCTAAAATGCAGTGCTTGGATGCAATCTCAAAAACAACAGAATGATCTCTGTTTGTTTCCAAGGCAAACCACACAATATCATGGTAATCCAAGTCTATGCCCCAACCAGTAATGCTGAATAAGCTGAAATTGAACAGTTCTATGAAGACATACAAGACCTTCTAGAACTAACGCTAAAAATAGATGTCCTTTTCATTATAGGGGAATGGAATGCAAAAGTAGGAAGCCAAGAAACACCTGGAGTAACAGGCAAATTTGGCCTTGGAGTACAGAATGAAGCAGGGCAAATGCTAATNAGTTCTATGAAGACCTACAAGACCTTCTAGAACTAACGCTAAAAATAGATGTCCTTTTCATTATAGGGGAATGGAATGCAAAAGTAGGAAGCCAAGAAACACCTGGAGTAACAGGCAAATTTGGCCTTGGAGTACAGAATGAAGCAGGGCAAATGCTAATAGAGTTTTTCCAAGAGAATGCACTGGTCATAGCAAACACTCTCTTCCAACAACACAAAAGAAGATTCTAAACATGGACATCACCAGATGGTCAACACCCAAATCAGATTGATTATATTCTTCACTGCCAAAGAAGGAGATGCTCTATACAGTCAGCAAAAAAAAAAAAAAAAGAAAGAAAAAAGAAAGAAAGAAAGAAAAGAAAAAAGACTGGGAGCTGACTGTGGCTCAGATCACGAGCTCCTTATTGCCAAATTCAGACTTAAATTGAAAAAAGTAGGGGAAACCACTAGACCATTCAGTTATGACCTAAATAAAATTCTTTATGATTATACAGTGGAAGTGAGAAATAGATTTAAGGGACTAGATATGATAGAGTGCCTGATAAACTATGGACGGAGGTTCAAGTCATTGTATAGGAGAGAGGGATCAAGACCATCTCCAAGAAAAGGAAATGCAAAAAAGAAACTGGCTGTCTCAGGAGTTCTTATAAAGAGCTGTGAAAAGCAGAGAAGCAAAAAGCAAAGGAGAAAAGGAAAGATATACCCATTTGAATGCAGAGTTCCAAAGAATAGCAAGGAGAGATAAGAAAGCCTTCCTCAGTGATCAGTCCAAAGAAATAGAGGAAAGCAATAGAATGGGAATGACTAGAGATCTCTTCAAGAAAATTAGAGATACCAAAGGAATATTTCAGGCAAAGATGGAATCAATAAAGGACAGAAATGGTATGGACCTAACAGAAGGGGAAGATATTAAAAAGAGGTGGCAAATATACATAGAAGAACTGTACAAAAAAGATCTTCATGACTCAGATAATCACAACAGTGTGATTACTCACCTAGAGCCAGCCATCGTGGAATGTGAAGTCAAATGGGCCTTAAGAAGAATCACTATGAAGAAAGTAAGAGGAGGTGATAGAATTTCAGCTGAGCTATTTCAAATCTTAAAAGATGATGCTGTAAACGTGCTGCACTCAGTGAAGTGAAAGTGAAATCACTCAGTCGTGTCCGACTCTTTGCGACCCCGTGGACTGTAGTCTACCAGGCTCCTCCATCCATGGGATTCTCCAGGCAAGAATAGTGGAGTGGGTTGCCCTTCTCCAGGGGATCTTCCCAATCCAGGGATCGAGCCCAGGTTTCCCACATTGCAGGCAGACGCTCTGAGCCACCAGGGAAGCCCTTGTGCTGCACTCAATATACCAGCAAATATGGAAAACTCACTTCCACTATATAATCATAAGGGATCTGATTTAGGTCATACCTGAATGGTCTAGCGGTTTTCCATACTTTCTTCACTTTAAGTCTGAATTTGGCAATAGGGAGTTCATGATCTGAGCCACAGTCAGCTCCCAGTCTTGTTTTTGTTGACTGTATAGAGCTTCTCCATCNAATGATGCTAAAGGTGAAGCTCCAGTACTTTGGCCACCTCATGTGAAGAGTTGACTCATTGGAAAAGACTCTGATGCTGGGAGGGATTGGGGGCAGGAGGAGAAGGGGATGACAGAGGATGAGATGGCTGTATCGCATCATGGACTCGATGGGCGTGAGTCTGAGTGAACTCCGGGAGTTGGTGATGAACAGGGAGGCCTGGTGTGCTGCCATTCATGGGGTCGCAATGAGTTGGACACGGCTGAGCTACTGAACTGAACTGAACTGATGGAAAACTCAGCAGTGGCCACAGAACTCGAAAATGTCAATTTTCACTCCAATCCCAAAGAAAGGCAATTCCAAAGAATGCTCAAACTACTGCACAATTGCACTCATCTCACACGCTAGTAAAGTAATGCTCAAAATTCTCCAAGCCAGGATTCAAGAAACATGAACCATGAACTTCCAGATGTGCAAGCTGGTTTTAGTAAAGATAGAGGAGCCAGAGATCAAATTGCCAACATCCGCTGGATCATGGAAAAAGCAAGAGAGTTCCTGAAAAACATCTATTTCTGTCTCATAGACTATGCCAAAGCCTTTGACTGTGTGGATCACAATAAACTGTGGAAAATTCTGAAAGATATGGGAAAATCAGACCACCTGACCTGCCTTTTGAGAAGTCTGTATACAGGCCAGGAAGCAACAGTTAGAATTGGAAATAGAACAACAGTCTGGTTCCAAATTTGAAAAGAGTATGTCAAGGCTGTATATTGTCACCCTGCTTTTTTAAATTCTATGCAAAGTACATCATGAGAAATTCTGGACTGGATGAAGCACAAGTGGACTCAAGATTTCTAGGCGAAATACCAATAGCCTCAGATATGCTCAGCTGGTAAAGAATCCACCTGTAATGTGGGAGACCTGGGTTCAATTCCTGGGTTAGAAAGATACCCTGAAGAAGGGAAAGGCCACCCACTCTAGTATTCTGGCCTGGAGATTCCATGGACCATACAGCCCATGGAATCACAGAGTCAGACACACTGAGCGATTTTCACATGCAGATGATACCATCGTTATGGCGAAAAGTGAAGATTAACTAAAGAGCCTCTTGATGAATGTGAAAGAGAGTAAAAAAGTTGGGCTTAAAACTCAACATTTAGAAAACTAAGATTATGACATGGCAAATCACTTCATGGCAAATAGATGGGGAAACAGTGGAAACAGTGGCAGATTTTATTTTTGGGGGCTCCAAAATCCCTGGAGATGGTGACTTCAGACACGAAATTAAAAGATGCTTGCTCCTTTGAAGGAAAGTTATGGCCAACCTAGACAGCATATTAAAAAGCAGAGACATTACTTACCAACAAATGTCCATCTAGTCAAGGCTGTGTTTTTTCCAGTAGTCATGCATGGATGTGAGAGTCGGACTAAAAAGAAAGCTGAGCACTGGAGAACTGATGCTTTTGAACTGTGGTGTTAAAGACTCTTTATTTTCCCTTGGACTGCAAGGAGATCCAACCAGTCCATCCTATAGGAGCTCAGTCCTAAGTGTTCATTGGAAGGACTGATATTGAAGCTGAAACTGCAATACTTTGGCCACCTGATGCGAAGAACTTATTCATTGGAAAAGACCTTGATTCTGGGAAAGATTGAAGGCAAGAGGTGAATGGAACAGCAGAGGATGAGATAGTTGGATGGTATCACCAATTCAATGGACATGAGTTTGGGTAAACTCTGGGAGTTGGTGATGGACAGGGAGGCCTGTCATGCTGCAGATCACGGGGTCACAAATGATCGGACATGAATAAGCGACTGAACTGAACTGTGTCTGGACTGAGAATTGCATTGCTTGGTTCAGGGATGGACTAAAGGAATTCACGAGATTTGGACTAGGGATACTGCTACAGATGAATAAACTTCTCTGCTGAATGAAGCTGGGAGAATGGGAAGCTGGTTATATTACAGCTATTTCTCTTTAATTAACTTATTTACTCACTCAACAAACTATTATACACTTATCATATGTCTAGCACAGGCATTTTGGAAACATAAATTAACAAAATATAAAAAATCCTGGTCAAGTAGATGTAAGAGTCAGACTGACAATGCGGCTAATTCAGATGAGGTAGAGCTGAGAAATTATGGAATCAAGATGTTTTAAAATTGTATCCCAGAATCAAATCTGCTTTAGAAGTTCACACTGGCAGGAAAATTCTGTTTGACAAGCCAATACACTTCCTTCTTAAATTAGTATAGGTTAAATCTGTCACTATTTCCCAAATATTATTTACTTTGTTGGATTATCCAATTAATATATGCTGTTACAAAGTGAAAGTGACGTCGCTCAGTTGTGTCCGACTCTTTGTGATCCCATGGATTGTAGCCTATCAGGCTCCTCCGTCCATGGGATTTTCCAGGCAAGAGTGCTGGAGTGGATTGCTATTTCCTTCTCCAGGGGATCTTCCCAACCCAGGAATCGAACCCAGGTCTCCCGCATTGTAGGCAGACACTTTACCATCTGAGCCACCAGGGAAGCCCCATGCTACTACAGAAAGTAGAGAAAAGTTTAAACAAAAACTACTTCTAATGCTGCAATCAACTGATACTCTGGTGTTTTTATTTTCACCAGAGTATTTTATATTATACCTATTTAAATAAATAGGTATTTATTTAATATTTTTAAATGACTGATATCTTAATTAAAGTAGTAAGTTCTTATTTCCATCAGGTACTCATACATTTTGAGCATTTTCTCTTTTTTATTATAAGAAAATGGGATTTTAACCCTTTCCTCATTCTATCTTAAAGACAACATAAATTTCCTCTAGTATGGAAATTTAGATCCTTCTTAATTTTAATAATTGTAAACAACACTAAATGTTCTTTATTGTACCATCTATGTTTTTGGATCCATAATTATTTAATAATGAAAATTTCTAGAAGCTTATTTTTTAAATGTGATTATTTTTGTACTTAAATTCATTTCTTAGTTTATTACTACATAAATAAATTGTCTTTGAAGTTCTTTCTTCATTTTCCATTGAGATGCTTTCTTCTCCACTTTGTATTCTTTGCATAATTAAATTAACTTTTCTCTCTCATGTTCACTGCCAATATTTCTCTCAATTTTTTTTTTCTCTCCACTCTGATAAAAGAGATTGTAGGTCAAACAAAACAAAATAATCTTACATTTGTGTGTGATAAACTTTATTTTTCTTTGTGATTTGTTACAGTGACTTTTTGTTCAAAAAAGTCCATATCCATTTTTTTTCTTTTATTACTTTAATTGTATTTTTTAAGTTACACATTTCATTTGTTTGTAAAACAATTTACAAAATCTGTTATGAAATAAAATACAGGCATAATTCTATTAGAATAACTATTGCAGCTATTAGATATGCAAAACAATCTTTCTGGCAAAAACAATGCCATTTAGATAATGTTTAAATAGAACTTCAACTAATTCTGTAGTATATGTGATATCAATTTCTAAGTTTAGTTAATCAACCTGGAACTAAATTTTAATTATGATATAAAGCACCAGGGAAGCCTTTTTGTTTTATTTGGGAAATAAATAAATTTGGTGGAACCAAATCATTTGTTGTTTATCTTCTATTTTCCTTATTGATTTTGATGATTGCTTTATTGTATAATTACTTACATATAGCAACATTTTTTTTCTGACATTGATTGTGGCTCATATCTATTTACAGATTTTTCTCTACGATATTAATATCTTGATGCATCTTAATATCTAGCACTATATCTATATCACTTTTTGGAATACTTTATATCTATTCCTAACTACTTACGTTTACAGGTAAACTTTATAAACCTTTTTTTAAAATGTCATAAAAATTCCCCTAGTACTTTCATTGTGATTTATTTAACACTACACGTTAATTAAGAAAACATTTTATACTTCTCCTGAAACGTGATGTTTTTCTCCATTTATTTATATCTTCTATAATATCTTTATGTATATACTTTTATATAGCTGTATGTATTTAGGTTTCTTTGTTAATATCCAGAGTATTTTTCTTTCTTACCAGTAAGTATAGAGGGAAAATGTGGCCCCTTAGATATTTCAATTACTAGGATTTTTATACAGGTAATTAATTACTTAGAGCATGATTGGAAGGGCTGGGTGGAGGGGCCACCTGGTTTTAAGAACACTCCCCTGCCTGCAACCCAGAGATCAGCAAACTGCCACTACTTTTTCTACAATTTCTTTCTGTTTTCTGTGAAGATTTGTCCACTAGATATGGAGTATGGCCACTAAAATTATCTCTCTGTACTGATGTTGTTATGATACTGCTTGTAATCAGAATGAATGCCTGAAACAGTGTTTCTGCTTGATTTCTGTCTTTCAAAACTGAGAGGAGTGCAGTTATTCAGTGAAATCAATTCTACCTCCAAAACTTTAGTTTCAAAGTAGTGTAGGAAATGTAGTTTTTAGGTTGTGAGTGTCTGAAGAATTGGGAGTGAGTCAATACATGAGATCAACCATGATGTTCTTTCCCATCAAGCCTCTGACAAATTCCTAATGATGTATGGGAGATCGGTGTTTGAATATTTATGTTGACTCTTTTTTTGTTCAACTTGAATTTTGCAACACTATTTATAAAAAGAATATATATAATTTAATATTATGAAAGAGTAGTTGCCCATGAAACCTACTTAATTTATGATAACTTATAGTTCAGATTTTACATGTATAATTTAGATTAGTAAAACATGGCAAGTTATAACATCAGAAATGTAAGAGTGAAGTAAAAATGTGATTCATGATTGGTACTTATTTGATAGATTTCATTCTCTTTTTTTCATATTTATTTCCTTCTTGACCTGAAAACAAGTTATTCATCTTCTTGGTTGTATAGTATTGTATAAGAGGATTTTGTTGTTGCTATTTTTTATTTGCTGTGCTCTTATTTGGTTTACTTTACTGTGACTCTTGAAAGACATCAATAATGAATTTGATGATAATTTTCCTACACAGTGATTTGATATCCCAGAAACTAAATCATCTTTTATCAATTTAACAAATATTTTAAATGTGACAAGGATATAGAAATTTCACTTCAGCAAATGTTTTACTTGTAGATGATTTATCCAAGTAACTGTTAAAATGTTTTAAACACTATTTTGTAAATTAAAAAATACTGTGTTAACATATCTTTTTTTGAGAAGGCTTTTTAAATTTTCAAGCTAACATATAATATAAAAGTTATGAAAAATATTGTGATAGAGGATTGCTCCTATAATTTTCGTACTTCTGTATTTTTAAAATACAAATTTTAAAAATGAATGTTACAAAGAAGTATTCTATGATGATATTTATATTGACCATTATTTGTAGTGATTGATGTTGTGATGGGAAAGAGAATTTAGAACTTGCTATTACTGGTAATTTCCCTATTTCTCTGCTATACCCCTGCTTTCGATTCACACTGTAGTCAACAAACAAACAAAAAGCAATGATGGCACCAACTATCACTTAAAAGAATTTCCTTTTATAAAAATGCCTCTCTCTATTCTTAGTGTGTCATTTCATTTTGTAATATTTATATGAGTAATGCAAGTAATATTTGGATACTGTTCAGCATTCTGTTGAATTTCAGTATAATTCAGTGCAACATCCTTAAGAAGTGAAGTGAAGTGAAGTTAGTTGTGTCTGACTCTTTGTAATCCCATGGCCTGTAGCCTACCAGGCTACTCTGTCCTTGGAATTCTCTAGGCAAAAATACTGGAGTGGGTTACCATTTCCTTCTCTAGGGGATCTTCCTGACCCAGGGATCAAACCCAGGTCTCCTGCATTGTAGGCAGATGCTTTACCATCTGAGCTACCAGGGAAGTTGCAACATTCTTATAGGAGGGAAGTTGCAACATCCTTGTAGTACAGTAATATTTGATGATGTTTGATTTAATATTTCTAAGTTTGCTATCAGAGAGAAAAGTTTATGAGTGGAGGCTTGGTTTCTAATTTTTTAATGACATGCTTCCAAGGTATTGTCTTGATTATAGATGATGTCTGGATATTTTTATGTATAGTTGTGTATGCAAGTATACAATTATAATCCTTTACCTAGGCATTAACTTTATTTATTACTATTCCTATTTTCTTATCCTAATAGAAGTTCTCTGTTTTTTGTCTTTTCTGAGTCAAATACTCTAGCCACTTTAAGGGACAATACTATTAAAACTGGGTTTGTAGAGTTCAAGTGTAAATTGAGCAGAAAGTTTATAAATCAAATCCCCACCCAAATACGTTGCTCACAGCTGCTTTGTTTTTCCCTTATTCCCTTTTGTCTGTACCTTTTGAATTTGAAGAAGACTCTATGGATGTTGATGTGCGACTATGAATGTCAGAACTTTCTGTGGACATGGTAGCTAAAGTTCATTCAGTGGTATTAAGTTTGTAATAGAGAGAAACCTGAACTGGGAATCAGAAAATTGAATTTCTAGCTTCCTCTGATGTGTTGAACTAAAAGAAGATATGTTTTATTTCCTGCCTCATACTGAATAAAGACAGAGTTAGAGGGTGAATACTGTTGAGATTACCACTGTGATGGAATATGACAATGACACACAAATTGAAAACAAAGAGGTTTTCTGAAGGGGACGAAACATTTAGAGTAAGACTTCATGATGGGAAACATCAACAGAGCTCTAGAGGTTATCTATGTGAATAGAAAACAATTAAACAATACACTTACCTCAAACCTGTTCTATCTCCTGGATAATCAATAAAAGGCAATTATTTAGATAGTTGTATAGTTCTTAACAAATTATTACATGATCTGAACTTCTGTATCTGATAAAGTATGTATTTCAATGACTATATCATGAAGGACACATAACAGACAATCTGTTGGATCTATGAGGGCTGCATCTTGCTCGTACAGTTCTGTATGTCTTGAAAGCTGTTTATTTTCCTGGTAAACAGTAGTCCTACTAAATTAATATTTGGGAAATAAATGAAAATTGCATATGAGTGCTCAATACATGGCTTAGTATACATCATATTTTAGAATTTATAGATCTTATTGAATCCTGACTTTTCTCTGAAGAATGCATTAACATTTCCAGATACAATAATCCAACTTCTCAAAATTAGTGTGTGGAATCACTATTCCAACTAAAGATACTGCATACTAAATTTATACTTCTTTCTGATTCTAGAGTAGCAAAATAGATGGTTGTTGTAAATATCTGTAAAGAAACAGTCTTGTGGACTTTTAGGACTACAAATGGTCTTCATGAATATGTATCCAAGTCTCTGACTGTCAAACATCCTTGCAAACTTGTCTTAAATATATCCAGTACCAGGAGTCTTCCTAACTTGTCAGTACTCACTCTGTAAATCCACTGCAATAGCTGTTAAATATTCCTCATATTGATTTCAAAACTGCCTCCAAAATAAATTATAACCTCTAGAGTACCAAAGAGTAGGTCATATTCACTTCTTCATGACAATCCTTCAGCAATTTAAATATAGCTAAGTATTCATATCATAAGAATTTCTAGATTTCTCCCTGTACTGTTTGTCTGCCTTTGATGTTGTATTTCTCAGAACACTGGTTCTCAGTCTATTAGTGATTATCAATGATTATAATAAGAGTATGAAATGTACTCTGATATGAGTTTAGTTTTGTCTTTGGTTCAGCCTATAATTTTGTTGATATTTTAGTAGCCACATAGCAATATGCATCTATATTTGCATTAGGGAATTCATTCTTCAAACTTTGTCAAGAGGCAATTCACACAGATTCTACTAGGGTTATAAGTTCCACAGTAGTATTTAAGGGAAAAAAAGAAAAATTACCAAAAAATTATACCACCTTCACCCATTTTACCTACCTCCTATCCTACCCCTGCCTCTTGTAACTGCTAATCTGCTCTGTTTTTGAAACATTTTTTTTTTAAGATTCCACATATGTGTGAGATCATACAGCATTTGTCTTTTCTCTGTCTCACTTCACTTAACATAATGCTCTCAAGGTCCATCCATGCTGTAATAAATGTCAGGATGTACTTCCTTTCTTTGGTTTAATGATATTCTATCTTATATACACCATACTTTCTTTATTCATTTATCCATCAGTGGACACTTAGGTTATTTTCATATCTTGACTCTTGTAAATAATACTACTGTGAACATGTGGATGCAGATATCTTTTCCAGTTTGNTTAACATAATGCTCTCAAGGTCCATCCATGCTGTAATAAATGTCAGGATGTACTTCCTTTCTTTGGTTTAATGATATTCTATCTTATATACACCATACTTTCTTTATCCATTTATCCATCAGTGGACACTTAGGTTATTTTCATATCTTGACTCTTGTAAATAATACTACGGTGAACATGTGGATGCAGATATCTTTTCAAGTTTGTGTTTTTGTTTTCTTGAGATAAATACCTGGAAGTGGAATTGCTGTGTCATATGATAGTTCTATTTTTTGATTGCTTGAAAAACTGCCAGATTGTTTTCCACAGTGGTTGCACTAATTTNAGAGGTAAAGTGCTGTTTTCATCACATATCAAGCATGCATACTATCAGAGTGACACCCTTGTTGGTGTTAGCCTTGATTACCTGGCTATGGTAGAGCTTATCAGATTTCTCCTTATTCCTTTGCCTCTACCTTTTCATGTTTTATTCTCTGAGAGGAAGTAACATCTATTCAAACAATGCCAACCACTCATCTGTTTGCATCTCTATAGTTTTGGTGTTTACAGAATTAATACAGTTGCATAATTGAATATGTAAACTTTTCAGACAGGCTTTTTCTGCTTATAAGATGGTGACTGCAGCCACGAAATTAAAAGATGCTTGCTACTTGGAAGAAAAGCTATGACAAACCTAGTGAAGTGAAAGTGAAGTCACTCAGTCGTGTGCAACTCTTTGTGACCCTATGGTCTGTAGCTTACCAGGCTTTTCCATCCATGGGATCTTCCAGGCAAGAGTACTGAAGTGGGTTGCCATTTCCTTCTCTGGGAATTCTCCCAACCAAGGGATCGAACCCGGGTGTCCCCCATTACAGGCAGATGCTTTACCATCTGAGCCACCAGGGAAGCCCATGATAAACCTAGATAGCATACTAAAAAGCCGAGACATAACTATGCCAACAAAGGTCTGCCTAGTTAAAGCTATGGTTTTTCCAGTAGTCTTGTATAGGTATGAGAGTTGCACCATAAAGAAAGCTGATCACAGAAGAACTGAAGAACAACTGTGGTGTTGGAGAAGACTTTTGAAAGTCCCTTGGCCTGCAAGGAGATCAAACAAGTCAATCCTAAAGGAAATCAGTCCTGAATAATCATTGGAAGGAGTGATGCTGAAGCTGAAGCTGAAGCACCAATACTTTGGCCACCTGATGCAAGAAGCTGACTCAATAGAAAAGACCCTGATGCTGGGAAAGATTGAGGCAAGAGGAGAAGGGGATGGCAGAGGACAAGATAGTTGGATGGCATCACTGGCTCAAGGGACATGAGTTTGAGCAAGCTCCAGGAAAGTGTGAAAGATAGGGAAACCTGGACTGCTGCAGTCCATGGGGTTGCAAAGAGTCGGACATGACTGAGTGACTGAATAACAACAATATGTATTTACATGCCATCTATGTGTTTTAGCATCTTGAGAGCTCATTTCATTTTGTTNGGAAAGTGTGAAAGATAGGGAAACCTGGACTGCTGCAGTCCATGGGGTTGCAAAGAGTCGGACATGACTGAGTGACTGAATAACAACAATATGTATTTACATGCCATCTATGTGTTTTAGCATCTTGAGAGCTCATTTCATTTTGTTGCTGAATAATACTCTATTGTACAGTTATATGTTTCATTTCTGATACTGAAATTTCTTTCTCTTCTCTCTTTTTCTCTGGTTAGCCAGGCAACAGATTTATCAATATATTGGTCAAATAAATAGCATTTAGTTTTTTCTTTGGTTTTCAATTTTATTGATTTCTTTCTTTTTCAACTTACTTTAAGCTAAATTGCTCTGCATTTTCTAGTTTTATAAGATGGAATCTTAGGTTACTGATTTAGGTCTTCCTTATTTTCTAATACATGCATTTAATGCTATATTTTTCCTCCAAGCGCTGTCTATGCTGTATTCCACAAATTTTGATACGTTGTATTTTTCTTGTAATTTAGTTTAAAATATCTTCTGAATTTTCCTTGAGACTACTTCTTTGATTCAGGTTTACTTATTTATTATTCGATGTGCAAGTATTCAGGTATGTTCCAAGTATCATTTTATGATTGATTTCTTATTTTTTTCAGATTTTATTTTATTTTATTTTACTTTACAATACTGTATTGGTTTTGTCATACATCAACGTGAATCCGCCACGGGTGTACACATGTTCCCAATTTAATCCCATTATGATCTGACAACACACTGGCAGAATTTTTGTTTTTTAATATGTATTTAGTTGTCTTTTTATGATCCAGAGTGTTTGTCTGTCTTGGTGACTGTAGCTGTTTGCTCAAAATGACACATATTGTATTAAGTGATCAAAATGAAATGACTAAGCATATATTGTGTATTTTTATGTTAATCTGCTAGTAATTGGCTGTGTTTAAAGTTTCCTCCAAGGATAGGTACCACAGGCTTCATATTAGGTTGATGCAAAAATAATTGTGATATTGCATTGTTGAATTTTGCCATTATGTATTGGAATATATTCTTAAATAAATGAGTTATGCATTATTTTAATGTGCATTTCTTGCTTTATGTTTTTTTGCTAATGATTTATTATCTGCTATTTATTTTATATTTATTTTCGAATATAGAGATGATGTTAGCCATAAAGCAAATTTGAGAGAATTTTAAAAATTTGAGCTCAAAATGGGTTGTAAAGCAGCAGAGATAACTCACAACTTCAAGAAGGCATTTGGTTCAGGAACTACTAATGAACATACAGTGCAGTGGTGGGTCAAGAAGTTTTGCAAAGGAGACAAGAGACTTGAAGAAGAGAAGCACAGTGGCTTGCCATTATAAATTGACAACGACCAATTTGAGAGCAATCATCAAAGCTGATCCTCTTACGACTATGTGAGAAGTTTCCAGATAACTCAACGTCAACCATTCTATGATCATTCAACATTTGAAGCACACTGAAAAGGTGAAAAAGTTGAAGTGGGTGCCTCATCAGCTGACTGGAAATCCAAAAAAATCATAGGTTTAAAGTGTTGTTTTCTCTTATTATATGCAACAACAATGAACCATTTCTTGATTGGATGTGATATGCAATGAAAAGTGAATTTTATACAACTGGTGATAATCAGCTTGGTGGCTGGACCAAGAAGCTCCCAAACCCTTCCCAATGCCAAGTTCAGTTCAGTTTAGTCATTAAGTCGTGTCTGACTCTTTTTGACCCCATGGACTTCACTACTCCAGGCTTCCCTGTCCATCACCAAATCCCAGAGCTTGCTCAGTCTCATGTCCATTGAGTCAGTGATGCCATGCAACCATCTTGTCCTCTGTCATTCTCTTCTCCTCCTGCTTCAATCTATCCCAGCATCAGGGTCTTTTCTAATGAGTCAGCTTCTCACATCAGGTGGCCAAAGTACTGGAGTTTCCACTTTAGCATCAGCCCTTCCAATGGACATTCAGTATTGATTTCCTTTAGGATTAATTAGTTTGATCTCCTTGCAGTCCAAGGGATTCTCAAGCATCTTCTCCAACACCACAGTTAAAAAGCATTAATTCTCCATCACTCAGCTTTCTTTATGGTCCAATTCTCATATCCATACATAACTACTGGAAAAACCACAGCTTTGCCTAGTTGACCTTTGTTGGTAAAGTAATGTCTCTGCTTTGTCAGTAAAATAATGTTTCCCAATGCCAAATTTACACCAAAAAAAAAAAAAAAAAAAAGGTGATGATCACTGTTTGGTCTGCTGCTGGTTTGGTCCACTATAGCTTTCTGAATACTGGTGAAAGCATAATGTCTGAGAAGGAAGCTCAGCAAATCAATGAGATGCACCAAAATCTGCAACACCTGCAGCTGGCACTGGTCAACAGAAAGGGTCCAATTCTTCTGCAGGACAATGCCTGATCACACATTGCACAACCAATGCTTCAAAAGGTGAATGAATCAGGCTATGAAATTTTGTCTTATCCACCATATTCACCTTGCCTCTCACCAGATGACTACCATTTCTTCAAGCATCTTGATGACTTTTTGCAGGGAAAATGCTTCCTCAACCATCAGGAGGCAGAAAATACTTTCAAAGAGTTCATCAAATCCTGAAGCATGATTTTAATGCTTGAGGATGAACAAAATTACTTCTCTTTGGCAAAAATATGTTTATTATAATGGTTTCTGTTTTGGTTAATAAAGTTATGTTTGAACCTACTTATAATGATTTAAAACTCACGGTCTGAAACCTAACTTAGTTTTTCCCAAACCTAATGTATCTTGTTTTGGTTTCTGCTCTTGATTTTAAACTCTCTTAAGTATTCCTCTTCAGAAAGGGGCTACATTGATCAGTGGTAGTTTCCTTTTAATATAATATAACCTTGTTAGTGTGGTGGCATGGAGG
>SJYA01000987.1:312596-434753 GCA_006410615.1 Neotragus moschatus | reverse complement strand
GTCTTTTCTAATGAGTCAGCTTCTCACATCAGGTGGCCAAAGTACTGGAGTTTCCACTTTAGCATCAGCCCTTCCAATGGACATTCAGTATTGATTTCCTTTAGGATTAATTAGTTTGATCTCCTTGCAGTCCAAGGGATTCTCAAGCATCTTCTCCAACACCACAGTTAAAAAGCATTAATTCTCCATCACTCAGCTTTCTTTATGGTCCAATTCTCATATCCATACATAACTACTGGAAAAACCACAGCTTTGCCTAGTTGACCTTTGTTGGTAAAGTAATGTCTCTGCTTTGTCAGTAAAATAATGTTTCCCAATGCCAAATTTACACCAAAAAAAAAAAAAAAAAAAAGGTGATGATCACTGTTTGGTCTGCTGCTGGTTTGGTCCACTATAGCTTTCTGAATACTGGTGAAAGCATAATGTCTGAGAAGGAAGCTCAGCAAATCAATGAGATGCACCAAAATCTGCAACACCTGCAGCTGGCACTGGTCAACAGAAAGGGTCCAATTCTTCTGCAGGACAATGCCTGATCACACATTGCACAACCAATGCTTCAAAAGGTGAATGAATCAGGCTATGAAATTTTGTCTTATCCACCATATTCACCTTGCCTCTCACCAGATGACTACCATTTCTTCAAGCATCTTGATGACTTTTTGCAGGGAAAATGCTTCCTCAACCATCAGGAGGCAGAAAATACTTTCAAAGAGTTCATCAAATCCTGAAGCATGATTTTAATGCTTGAGGATGAACAAAATTACTTCTCTTTGGCAAAAATATGTTTATTATTATGGTTTCTGTTTTGGTTAATAAAGTTATGTTTGAACCTACTTACAATGATTTAAAACTCACGGTCTGAAACCTAACTTAGTTTTTCCCAAACCTAATGTATCTTGTTTTGGTTTCTGCTCTTGATTTTAAACTCTCTTAAGTATTCCTCTTCAGAAAGGGGCTACATTGATCAGTGGTAGTTTCCTTTTAATATAATATAACCTTGTTAGTGTGGTGGCATGGAGGTGAGGAGGGAAATGTTCTGTCACCTTCTGATTAAACTGCAGTCCTTTCTTGGGCCTGTGTCTCTAGGCTGGTGCTCTCACAAGTGTTTTCCAGTATATAGCATCAGCCCCACCTTAGTTGAAAAAGGAAAGCTTTGGGGAAAGAAGGAGTTCTCTCCTGTAACTGGGATGCATGTATCTGTGCTAAGTCAGTTCAGTCATGTCCAACTCTTTTCAATCCTATATGGACTGTCACCCACTGGGCTTCTCTGTCCACAGAATTCTCCAGGCAAAAATACTGGAGTGGATTGCCATGCCATCCTCCAGGTGATCCTCTGGACCCAGAGATCAAACCCCTGTTTCTTATGTCTCCTGCATTGTCAGGTGGATTCTTTACCATTAGTACCACTTGGGAAACCCATAGCTAGAATAAGACTCTGGCAAAGTCTTTCCTCTGGAAAGTAAATATTTGTTATAGAGAATTATCTTAGCATATTTCCCAAGCACTCTTTTCCTCCTCCTGCCAGAACCACAATAAGAGCTTGCTTGATTCTTCACTATGAGATACTAGTATAGAACCTAGTACAGATTTTACCCTTTTACAGAGGATAAAATCTATGAAATTGGGGATAACTCCCTAAGACTGCAGCTTCCAGAAATTTCTTACTCTCTTCATCATGTATGTGTTCATACCTATTTGTGGCTCTAGCAGCTTCTGTTCTAGCTAAACTGATCTAGGCACTGTGACTGTATTTTCTCTTCTGACTTTTGGGATGATAATTTGTCCTGAAACCACCATTCTCTGATAACTTAAAAATTATTGATCTTTCATTTATTCAGATTTTTCTTATTTTAAGATTGGAAATGACAACTGAAAATCTATTTTCATGCCAGACCTAAAATCTGAAGTCTCATAGTTTTCTTTTAAAGATTTAAGTAGCAAAATATTTACCTTTGTTGTTCAGTTGTCATGTTTGACTTTCTGCAACCTCATGGACTGCAGCACACCAAGCTTCACCTGTCCTCCACTATTTCCTGGAATTTGCTCATACTCATCTCCATTGAGTTGATGATGTCTTCCAGTCATCTCATCCTCTGTCACCCTCTTCTCCTTTTGTCTTCCATTTTTCCAAGCATTAGGGTCTTTTCCAATGAGTTAGCTGTACATCATTTGGCCAAAATATCAGAGCTTCAGCATCAGTTCTTTCAATGAATATTCAGGGTTGATTTTCATTTAGGATTGACTGATTTAGTCTTGCTATCAAGAGACAGCACCACAGTTCAAAAGCATAATTTCTGACTCTCAGAATAAACATCTATAGCTATTTAGATGGTTCAACACAGTTCTAATAATTTTTATATATGTACTTGGAGCAAATAACATTTAATTGACATTGTCAGTTAACATTGTACATGATCGTTATAGGTAGCAACTTCTGAATTCATGTTAAAAGCTAAAGTTTTTTCTTGAATATTTGAGAGTTTGCTGTTTAGCAGCTATCATAAACATTCAATTTACTAAACTGATCCCCAGGATTCCATGAACTTGGTGTACATACCCTGTATAACATCTCCTTTTGAAAGATATTTGTGAAATATCACTCCTGTGATTGTTACATTATATAGCAAAGATATTTTAAAGATGTAATTAGAATTCCTAATCAGTGACTTTGAGGTAATCAGAAGAGAGATTATTCAGGTTCACCCAGTTTAAACATGTGGGGCATTAAAAAGGGGGTTAAAAATATTTGACGCAGGAGAAATTTTTCTCGCTGAACTTCAGAAGCAAAATTCACATTTGAACTGCCTACTGAGGAGATTATATGGCATGAAATTGAAGGTGGTCTCCAAAACTGAGGGTGACCTCTTGTTAATATGCAGAAGGAAAAGGGGGATTTCAGAACTATAGTTTTTGGAAACTAAAATCTGCCAACAACCAGTAAGATCAGAAGAGAATTTTGAAAAATACAGGAAAACAAAATGATAACCCACATCTTGATTTCAGCCTGGTGAGACCTTGAACAGAGGTCCCAACTAGATCATACCCAGCTTTTTGAGCTGTGGATAATTAATATATGTTGATTTGTACCTATATGTTTGTGGTAATTTGTTATATAGCAATAGAAAGCAAATACAAAAGGTGAAAAAAACACAATGTGAAAATTTTTAGATATTTTTCTAACATTAGCCATGATGGAAGCATGTTCAAGATTTTAGAATTAATGAAGTCCCATGTTTATTCCTATAATTATAATAACTTACACAAAAATGTATTGACTTAATTTATCTAAAGATAATGTTTGTAATATCTTAGTTCATCGGGGCTGTTTTAACAAAATACCACAGACCAAGTGGCTTATAAAGAACAGAGATGTATTTCCCATAGATCTAGGGCTGGAATTTCAAACTCAGGATATCAGCATGGTCAGGTTCTAGTGAATGCCCTCTTTCAAGTTACAGAGTACCACTTCTCACTGTGTCCTCTATGGTGGATGGGGCAAGGTTGCTCTCTAGGGTCTCTTTTACATGGCTGCTAGTCTCATTCATTTATGAGGGCTCTACTCTCCTGATTTAACCATCCTAATCTCCCTACCTCCTAAAGATATTATTTTAGGATTATGTTTCAACAGTTGAATATGATGTAGCTGCTGATAAAAGTTTTCAGGATGATCAACGTGGAATATTTGCTTATTTATGATTGCTTTTTGGACTTCCCTGGTGGCTCAGATGGTAAAGTGTCTGTCTACAATGCTGGAGATCTGCGTTTGATCCCTGGGTAGGGGAGACCCCTGGAGAAGGAAATGGCAGCCCACTCCAGTACTATTGCCTGGAAAATCCCATGGACGGAGTAGCCTGGTAGGCTACAGTCCATGGGGTCGCAAAGAGTTGAACATGACTGAGAGACTCCACTGTCTTTTTCTTTCTTTATATGTGTACTAAAAAAAATAAGAAAAATAAGAAAAGTTGTACACTGAAGAGTTCAAAGAGCAACAATGTAACAAAATAGTAACGGTTAAGTTCAGTAGCACAGTCTGTCTGACTGTTTGTGACCCTATGAAATGGAGCATGTTAGGCCTCCCTGTCAATCACCAATTCCCAGAGTTTACCCAAACTCATGTCCATTGAATTGGTGATGCCATCTTACCATCTCATCCTCAGTCGTCCCCTTCTCTTCCTGCTTTCAGTCTTTCCCAGCATCAGGGTCTTTCCAAGTGAGTCAGCTCTTCACAACAGGTGGCCAAAATACTGGAGTTTCAGCTTCAACATCAGTCCTTCCAATGAACATCCAGGACTGATCAACTTTATGATGGACTGATTGGATCTCCTTACAGTCCAAGGGACTCTCAAGTGTCTTCTCCAACACCACAATTCAAAAGCATCAATTCTTTGGTGCTCAGATTTCTTTATAGTCCAACTCTCACATCCATACATGACCACTGGAAACACCATAGACTTGACTAGATGGACCTTTGTTGACAAAGTAATGTCTCTGCTTTTTAATATGCTGTCTAGGTTGGTCATAACTTTCCTTCCAAGGAGTAAGTGTCTTTTAATTTGATGGCTTTAATTACCATATGCAGTGATTTTGGAGCCCCCCCAAATAAACTCTGACACTGTTTCCACTGTTTCCCCATCTATTTCCCATGAAGTGATGGGACCAGATGCCATGATCTTCGTTTTATGAATGTTGAGCTTTAAGCCAACTCTCTCACTCTCCTCTTTCACCTTCATCAAGAGGCTTTTTAGTTCCTTTTCACTTTCTGCCATAAGGGTGGTGTCATCTGCATATCTGAGGTTATTTATATTTCTCATGACAATCTTGATTCCAGCTTGTACTTCATCCCAGCATTTCTCATGATGTACTCTGCATATAAGTTAAATAAGCAGGGTGACAATATACAGCCTTGACATACTCCTTTTCCTAGTTGGAACCAGTCTGTTGTTCCATGTCCAGTTCTGTTGCTTCCTGACATATATACATGTTTCTCAAGAGGCATGTCAGGTGGTCTCGTATTCCCATCTCTTTCAGAAATTTCCACAGTTTATTGTGGTGCACATAGCCAAAGGCTTTGTCATAATCAATAAAGCAGATGATTTTTTCTGGANTGTTGCTTCCTGACATACATACATGTTTCTCAAGAGGCATGTCAGGTGGTCTCGTATTCCCATCTCTTTCAGAAATTTCCACAGTTTATTGTGGTGCACATAGCCAAAGGCTTTGTCATAATCAATAAAGCAGATGATTTTTTCTGGAACTCTCTTGCTTTTTTGATGATCCAGCGAATGTTGGCAATTTGATCTCTGGTTCCTCTGCCTTTTCTAAAACCAACTTGAACATCTGGAAGTTCACAGTTCATGTATTGCTGAAGCCTGGCTTGGAGAATTTTGTGCATTACTCTACTAGCATGTGAGATGAGTGCAACAGTATAATATTACTATTATTTCACAATAGGAAGAGTACTGACAGCTATCTACTTCTTATATATTTGTAATGTCTATTATTACGTACTTACAATGTTACTGGTATGGTTTAGATCACTTAATAATAAGCATTAATTTATTTACTTGTCATAATGATCCTATGCAGAAGTTACTATTAATTTCTTGCTATAGTATAAGAAGAAACTGAAGCAAAGAAAAATTAAGAAACATGGACAGAAGCTCTTCATTATGGGTTGCCTGAGATGGGTCAAATTGGCCTCATTTTTCTCCTGCATAATAGAGGGCCTAACAAGGCCTGACCTGAGAGCTTTGTGCAAGGATTTCTACATGTCCTGGGATTTCTGAAGATGTCCAACAAAATATGTGACCAACATAAGGGGCTCGTTGAACAAGGCACACAAAATTCTGGTCATATATCCGTTCTCAACCCTTTTTCTGCCTTAGCCTTGGAACCAGGTCCAAATAGAGCTGGGCAAAAGACCAAATAACCTTCATAGCTCTTGAACACTTGAATTATCAGGCAACAAATAACATCATACAAATTATACCAATCATAGCTAGCATTATGATTAATAAAAATAACTGATAAAACTTCATATAAAATAGTAATAACTCATATATATAGTTTATGAAATAGTTCCAAAATTCATCATCCATTATATAACTATTAAAGCAAAATTATTTAATATATTTTATTACTGTCCTAACTTTAAAGAGGAGGAAACTAAGGTTTTCATGGGTTGAGTCACACAGCCCAAACTTGGTAGGTAAAACTAGGTCTTTTAACTCAAGACTCTTAGTAAAAAGTCTCCCCTCCCTCCTCCAAGACTTATTGGCTTAGAATAACATGGTTGCTTCTATAGTTCAGCAGTTTGGACTGAAGTTAGTTGGGTGGTTATTCTGATGATTAGGCCAGGCTTACTCAAGAGTCTGTAGTTGACTTATTATCAGCTCGACGTCAATAGCTCTGAAGGTTGGCTGTCTGTCAGCTGAAGTGTTGGGGAAAATTTAGCCATGGCCTTCTCATCTAACAAGTTTTCAAAGTCAGAAAAGAAAAACAATCAATCACATTAACAATCAATCACATTTCAGATCTTTGCTTAAGTTTCATTGCTGCTGCTTTGTTCAAAGAAATGACAAGGCCAAATCTAGTGTCAGTATGTGAGTGAATCAAGGTCATTAGTACACAGAAGTATATACAAATTTGAGATTATTATTATAGCAATCTACCAGGATTACTTAAAGGAAAATTCCCCTCCATTCCAGTAGGTCTGTTAAGGTTGTTGCTTTCTCAGGGTTCAGGATTCAAAAATAAATGAGAGAACAAAACTTTTCAAAGATTATGTAAAGACTGTGATATAATTCAGTAAATCTTCAAAGTCTGGACCAACAAATCTCAATGGTATTCTATGGCACATTGTTTTCTAGATTTACCTTTCAAAGGATTGGAATTTTTTACAAAAGTGTTTAGAACATATTTATTTCCCTGGCCTATTTCGTTTCCAAGGTTTACATATCAGAATGTATGATGGTTAATTTATATGATCAGTGTAACTGGGCTATGGGATTCTCAGACATTTGATCAAACAGTGTTCTGGGTGTATTCTGTGAGAGTGTTTCTGCACGAGAAGAATCAGTAAACTAAAGAAAGCGGATTTTCATCCCTGATGTGATGGAGCCTCATTCAATCAGTTGAACCAGACAGAACAGAAAGCCTAAGCAAAAGGAACTGATGAACTGGGATACTGGTCTTTTTCCTGCCTTCAGAATCAATCTGAAAAAGTGTCTCTTTGGGGCCTTAAACCTATTGGTTTGGGGGCTAGAAATTGCACCATTGGCTATTATGGTTCTCAGGCTTTTGGAATAAATTAGAACTATACAGTCAGTGGGAGGAAAACGGGCTGACAAAGGAGAGATGGTTGGATGGCATCACCAACTCAATGGACATGAGTTCGAATAAATTCCAGGAGTTGGTGATGGACAGGGAGGCCTGGTATACTGCAGTCCATCAGGTGGCAAAGAGTGGCTGACCTGAATTGATACAGTCAGCATTCTAAAGCTTCCCTTGTGGCTCAGATGGTAAAGAATCTGCCTGCAGTGTGGGAGACCTAGATTCAATCTGAGGGTTGGGAAGATCCCCTGGAGAAGAGAATAGCAACCTATTCCAATATTCTTGCCTGGAGAATTCCAAGGACAGAGGAGCCTGGCTCATTGCAGTCCATGGGGTCCCTGAGAGTCATACATGACTGAGTGACTTTCACTCACATACTTCAGCTCTCCTGTGTCTCCAGCTTGTCAATTCCAACTGAAGATCTTGGATCTCAGCCTCCATAATCATGTGAACCAATTCCTTGTAATAAGTTAACCCAACCATCTGGGATATTCATATAAATGTGTCTCTGTGTGTGTGTCTGTATATATATATACATGATATTTATACATGAGTTATATATATATAATTATATGTATAATATTATATATACATATATATATGTAAGAGGTTTCAGTTCAGTTCACTTCAGTTTCTCAGTTGTGTGTGACTCTGCGATCCCATGAATTGCAGAAAGCCAGGCTTCCCTGTCCATCACCAACTCCCAGAGTTCAGTCAAACTCATGTCCACCAAGTCAGTGATGCCATCCAGCCATCTCATCCTCTGTTATACCCTTCTCCTCCTGCCCCCAATACCTCCCAGAATCAGGGTCTTTTCCAATGAGTTAACTCTTCGCATGAGGTGGCCAAAGTCCTGGAGTTTCAGCTTCAGCATCATTCCTTCCAAAGAACACCCAGGACTGATCTCCTTTAGAATGGCCTGGTTGCATCTCTTTGCAGTCCAAGGGACTCTCAAGAGTCTTCTCCAACACCACAGTTCAGAAGCATCAATTCTTTGGTGCTCAGATTTCTTCATAGTCCAACTCTCACATCCATACATGACGACTGGAAAAACCATCGCCTTGACTAGACAGACCTATGTTGGCAACGTAATGTCTCTGCTTTTTCATATGCTATCTAGGTTAATCATAACTTTCCTTCCAAGGAGTAAGTGTCTTTTAATTTCATCGCTGCAGTCACCAACTGCAGTGATTTTGGAGCCCAGAATAATAAAGTCTGACAGTGTTTCCACTGTTTCCCCATCTATTTCTCATGAAGTGATGAGAGCAGATGCCACTATCTTAGCTTCCTGAATGTTGAGCTTTAAGCCAATTTTTTCACTCTCCTCTTTCACTTTCATCAAGAGGCTTTTTATTTTCTCTTCAATTTCTGCCATAAGGGTGGTGTCATCTGCATATCTGAGGTTATTGATATTTCTCCCAACAATTTTGATTCCAGCTTGCTTTCCCAGCCCAGCGTTTCTCACAATGTACTCCAGATACAAGTTAAATAAGCAGGGTAACAATATACAGGCTTCATTTACTCCTTTTTCTCTTTGGAACCAGTCCATTGTTCCATGTCCAGTTCTAACTGTTGCTTCCTGACCTGCATACAGGTTTTTCAAGAGGCAGGTCAGAAGGTCTGGTATTCCTATCTCTTTCAGAATTTTCCACAGTTTATTGTGATCCACACAGTCAAAGGCTTTGGCATAGTCAATAAAGCAGAATTGATGTTTTTATGCAACTCTCTTGGTTTTTCCATGATCCAGCAGATGTTGGCAATTTGATCTCTGGTTCCTCTGCCTTTATAAATTATCTTTTAATATAAAATAAATTTTAAAATCAGTAGAAAAACCTTGATCTAAGCCTTGGTTTTGTTACTAATTATGTGACTTTCAACATTTATTTAAAGGTACTAAATTCTGATTCCTCACCTGTAAAATGTAAAGACTGAGAAAATATTCTAAAGCTATTTACAGGCTAACTTTTTTCTAGAAAGTATGAATAAATTCTAGTTATCAGAACGATTATTACTATGCTTATATAACTACTTGAATCTAATACAGTTTTTAATTTATTATTTTGTTGAAGGATAATTGCTTTACAGAATTTTGTTGTTTTCTTTCAAATCTCAACAGGAATCAGCCATAGGTATATATATATCCCCTCCCTGTTGAGCCTCCTTCCCAACTCCCTCCCCATCCATCCATCTAGAGTGATACAGAGCCCTTGTTTGAATTTCTTGAGCCATACAGCAAATTCCCATTGGATATCTATTTTACATATGGCAATGTAAGTACATTTTTAAACCACAGAACTGCTTGTTCTATGTTATCTGTTAATGTCCTGAGAAATTATGTTTAGGTGAATATATTTTATAAAATGTATTTAGAAAAATGAAAAGCCCAGGAAAATGATAATTTAAAACTTTTATTGGTATGGTGAAACTTTGATCTGCCATTATTTTCACTCTTAACATGGCCTTCATGTGTGAGAGAGACAAAAGCAAATGTCAGGATGTGCTTATTCTGGATACAAAAGTTTCTCAGTGAATCAGACAAAATTGAGATTGGAACAAGAGAATTCATAGCTCCATCTTTTTTTTTTTTTTTTTTTTTTTATNAAGCAACTGAACTGAACTGAACTGATAGTAAGAAGATAATATTAAGGAAATAATAGTAATGGATGGAGGAGCCTGGAAGGCTTCAGTCCATGGGGTCGCTAAGAGTCAGACAGGACTGAGCGACGTCACTTTCACTTTTCACTTTCATGCATTGGAGAAGGAAATGGCATCCCACTCCTATGTTCTTGCCTGGAGAATCCCAGGGATGGGGAGCCTGGTGGGTGGGCTGCCGTCTCTGGGGTCGCACAGAGTTGGACATGACTGAAGTGACTTACCAGTAGCAGCAGTAATGACAGTACCATAGAGTTCCTAATCACCATTCAGTTTCAGAGAAGTTTCATATTTCTTACCTGATTTCAAAAAATGATTCATGGACCATGAAACAGTACAGTACACTTGATCCAGCCACACAGTTTCAGACTGCTAGAAGGTTTTGGGCAAATAAACTACAAAGGAAGCAGAAAGAGGTTTGCTCCTTTTGCTCAAAGGTCACAGACTCCTTGCCTGTGCACAGTAAAACTCAGTCTGGCAAACAGCAATTAACACTGACAAAATGGATCATACCAGAATATAAAAACTATAGTTTCTTGCTGAATAGTTTTTCTGGCATTAGTACTAAGTGGAGATGATATTTTAAAAATATTCCCATGAAAGTGAAAGTCACTCAGTTGTGTCTGACTCTTTGTAACCCCGTGGACTACAGTCCATGGAATTCTCCAGGCCAGAATACTGGAGTGGGTAACCTTTCCTGTCTCCAGGGGATCTTCCGAACCCAGGGATCAAACCCAGGTNGTGGAGATGATATTTTAAAAATATTCCCATGAAAGTGAAAGTCACTCAGTTGTGTCTGACTCTTTGTAACCCCGTGGACTACAGTCCATGGAATTCTCCAGGCCAGAATACTGGAGTGGGTAACCTTTCCTGTCTCCAGGGGATCTTCCGAACCCAGGGATCAAACCCAGGTCTCCTGCATTGCAGGTCGATTCTTTACCAGCTGAGCCACAAGGGAAGCCCAAGAATACTGGAGTGGGTAATCTATCCTTTCTCCAGTGGATCTTCCTGACCCAGGAATCAAACTGGGGTCTCCTGAATTGCAGATGGAACCTTTACCAACTGAGCTACTCCAACAAAATTCAATAATAAAATATTGGATGTCTTAAAGTATTTTTGATAGGGAGTGTATCTAGTCCCTTTAATACCTCTACCCAATAAAACATTTTATTAACAACCAACTATTTTACTGATATATCAAAACGTGATGACTCTAATATTTGTAATGCTCATTCTTTTACTAATATTCTAGTTAGCTTAGAATTAATATAGGTTTCTGACATTTTTCTCATTCTTTTTATTTCTGTGGTCTCTTAGCATATTAATGAGACAGCAAGAAAACTTCTCTAGCCATTATGTTAAAGTTCATAAAAAGTTACTATTGTGTTCCTAAGTGAAATATAAAAATATATTAACTTTCAAATTATATGATCTTAAAATTAAAAAGATATGCATAAATATTGACTATTTTATATACCATTTGCCAGTGAGTAGTAAAAATGCCTAGTAGCAACGTTTACTTTTTTGATCTCTATACTTACATTGTCCTGGTCCATGACTACAGACTTAGACATAATCTAGAATAATTATTTTTTGCATTACCATTTTTTCCCCAAAAGCTCCAGGACAAAAGTTAGTTAGAAGAATCTCTATGAACTCTAAATCTCTCTTAGGACAATAAATTAATGTGCATACCATATTGAGAGGGAGGATATGAGATCTTTATTTATTAAAACCAAAGAAAGAGAATTCTATAGAATTGTCTAGTATAAAACTTGATATTTAGTTACTTTTTTTCCAAACATATTTCCTTAATTCACCTTGCCATTCCTTTCCTTCCATAGATTTTAAGACCCAGTTTAAATCCTTTGCAGAACTTTTCCTGAAAAGTCTACTGAAAGGTAATCATTTTTCCATCTTCAGCATCAACATTTTCTATCCTGCCTATGTTACCTTTTTTAATATGTGAATAATGTCATAGTTTAGGACATGAGCCATTGATCTGAAGAGTCAAGGTTGAGGTACTCTCTCTACATTTATTCGCTCTATATATCTGGGCATGTTTTGGTATTAAGCATTCATCGTGTGAACATCCATGAGGTAGGAAATGTTTATTTGCTTTGTTTGCTTTGTCAGTTTGTTATAAATCAAAAAGTATACTAACTGGTATATAGTCTGCTTTTATAAGATGATACTGTGTTTTATCCTCATTAATCTCAACATCATTTCTGTAACTATGTTTTATGTCCAAGTGGATAAGTGTAAGCTCTTACAGTATTTTTATAACCTCCACATTTCCCAGAGGTATGTCTTGCTCAAGGTAGGTGCACAGAAAATTATTGATTAATAGCTGACTGATATTAATGAAGAAAGAGGAGAAAAAAAGAAAGATAAAAGGTAAGATGACTTTATGTGGACAGTGAAATTAATATCTTGGAGTCAATATGTAGTTTTTATGTTAAATCAACAAAATAAATACTTAAGTTGTAGACAAAGACTCTTTCAGCTCAAATAAGCTGTGATTCTGCTGCTATGAGTAAAACATTCTGTAAAGTAGAAGAGTGTCAATGAATAAATGATCTGTAGTGTTATGAATGTTTAAAATGGGGGGATACATAGTTACACTTAGATAATCATCTGCAATTTTCTAGGCACTACGGTCAATGATGGGAATAAAATGATTACAGGGCATTGCCCGAAAGCAGCTCATATCAGTAGGGCAGATGACTAAGCAACATATTATGAAAGGTTGATTTATAGAAATATTTATGCAGGATGCTAAAGGGGCACAGAGGAAGGGCATGAAAGCCAGGGGAAGGTGACTGGGAAGCATTTTGGAAAAGATTTTATTTGAGCTAAATCTTGAAGATGCAGGAAACAAACTGAGAAGCTGCTGTAACTGTCTAGGAAAAGCATGACAAATATCTTTAAAAAAGGAAGCTAAAATTAGGCATGAGCTAGAAAAATAATACAGCAAAACCCTGTGGTAGTCTGCCCTGAGTTAATCCAAGTTATCCAAGTTGGAAATAATGACATTAGTGATTAGTTCTTATTCTGTCCCCAAACCACATTCTTGAATAGGAATAAAGTCTTTTCATTCTGGAGGGAAGACAAGGCCAAGGAGGGAAATAGCAGGCAGCTGTATCTTGAGGAGGTATGTCTTCATATCCTCATTATACTTCTAATCCAATTGCTCAATGGTGAGGGAACAAAATGAGTCCATTCCTAGGCAGACTCCTGGCATCACTGCTTCTCTCCCAGACGGAGTTATCCCCATTTACTATTTCAGCTACTTTGGACAACTGCCACCAGGTGGCACCAGACTGCATGCGGGACTTGGAGGAAGCTGGATGTCCAAGATTCTGATGTTTCTGACCAACTAGCTGCATGGGTTTATCCTATTCATTTCATTAACCTCACAAAAACATGACAGCATTTTATATGAATGAATTTTTGGACCCTATATCTCACACTTTATAGGGTTGCATTTTCAAAAAAGAAAATTAAAGCTTGGAGAAGAAAAACAAATGTAAGATAATCTGAATTTGTTGACTCCCTGCTGAGTAAAGTGGTTTGTTGGTGGAGAGGTAAGATGATTAGGTTCACGATGGGAAGATGGAATCCTGGCTGATAGCATTTTGAGCTTTTGGAATGGGTATTCTTAAAAAGTGAGAAGCAGAAAGGGGGTAAGGAAGGCCATCTGAGTGAGAAGAAAACTATCCCAATGGTTTATTTCATAAGCAATAGACACAGACTGGAGAAGTGATGGCATTAACATTAGGAAAAACAAGAGCTTGTAATGGTTTTGTTTTTGTTTTGTTTCCCAGTTCAGGAATCTGTAGTTAGTTTTTAAATGTATAAAATAACTTCTATATGATTCTCTCACAGAGAGTGTTATGTGAAACATTTCTGATCTTTTATAATAGAATTTGCCATATTGTTAGTTCCAGGTCTTAATATAGAATAATTCAAGATGCCTGATTTTTGTGCATGTGTGCTAAGTCACTTCAGTTGTGTCTAACTCTTTGCAACTCTATGGCCTTTAGCATGCCAGGTTCCTCTGTCTGTGGGATTCTCCAGGCAAGAATACTGGAGTGCGTTGTGATGTCCTCCTCCAGGAGATCTTCCTAACCCAGGGATCGAATCTGGGTCTCCAACATTGCAGCCAGACTCTTTGCCATCTAATTTTTAATATCTGACAAATTTTTGTTTCCTAATAAAAATTAGGAACCATCTAATTTTTGTTTCCTAATAAAAATTAGGAACCATCTAATTTTTATTTTCCCATAAATCTCCATATGTTTGTTTTTCCTGTATAATACTGAGTATGAGCTCTGTGTAGAGACTTGCATTTTTCAGTCTCTTGATCAGGCATTTCTTGTCCTGCTCACTGGTGAATGTAATCTTCTCTTGCTCTGGAATTGCCTATTCTGTGAAACTTGTGTCCCAAGGAAACTTGGCTCCCAGTCCCCACAAATGCTCTTTCTGTGGAATTACTCCCTGAAGATTCCTGACTTGAAGGAAATCTTAATCCTTATAGACAGGTTCCACTAGGGGCCCAAGTACACAGCAGCTTTACCATGACTGTCTTAAGACATTGTGTTTTCTCAGCTTTATGCGTGGTACTCCACTCCATATCTTTGTGCAGGAGTAGCAATACTCATATCAGATAAAATAGACTTTAAAACAAAGGCTGTGAAAAGAGACAAGAATGGACACTACATAATGACCAAAGGATCAATTCAAGAAGAAGATATAACAATCGTAAATATATATGCACCCAACATAAGAGCCAGAGAAGGCAATGGCACCCCACTCCAGTACTCTTGCTTGGAGAAGTGCAGGGACGGAGGAGCCTGGCGGGCTGCCGTCTATGGGGTCGCACAGAGCCGGACATGACTGAAGCGACTTAGCAGCAGTAGCAGCAGCAACATAAGAGCATCAGGATATGTACGACAAATGCTAACATGTAAGAAAGAGGAAATTAACAATAACACAATAATAGTGGGAGACTTTAATACCCCACTCACACCTATGGATAGATCAACTAAACAGAAAATTAACAAGGAAACACAAACTTTAAATGATAAAATAGACCAGTTAGATATAATTGATATATATAGGACATTTCACCCCAAAACAATGAATTTCACATTTTTCTCAAGTGCACATGGAAACTTCTCCAGGATAGATCACACAATGGGGCATAAATCTAGCCTTGGTAAATTCAAAAAATTCAAATCATTCCAAGAATCTTTTCTGACCACAATGCAGTAGATTAGATGTCAATTATAGGAGAAAAATTATTAAAAATCCCAACATACAGAGGCTGAAAAACACTCTGCTGAATAACCAACAAATCACAGAAGGAATAAAAAAACAAATCAAAATGTGCATAGAAATGAAAGAAAATGAAAATACAACAACCAAAACCTATGCTGCTGCTGCTGGTAAGTCACTTCAGTCATGTCCAACTCTGTGGACCCCATAGATGGCAGCCCACCAGGCTCCATTGTCCCTGGGATTCTCCAGGCAAGAACACTGGAGTGGGTTGCCATTTCCTTCTCCAATTCATGAAAGTGAAAAGTGGAAGTGAAGTCGCTCTGTCATGTCTGACTCTTCACAACCCCATGGACTGCAGCCTACCAGGCTCCTCTGTCCATGGGATTTTCCAGTCAAGAGTACTGAAGTGGAGTGCCATCGCCATCTCCACCCGAAACCTATGGGACACTGTAAAAGCAGTATTAAGAGGAAGGTTCATAGCAATACCAGCTTACCTTAAGAAACAAGAAAAAAGTCAAATAAATAACCTAAGTCTACACCTAAAGCAACTTGAAAAGGAAGAAATTATGAACCCCAGGGTTAGCAGAAGGAAATAAATCTTAAAAATTAGGGCAGAAATAAACACGAAAGAAACAAAAGAGACCATAGCAAAAATCAACAAAACCAAAAGCTGATTCTTTGAGAAGATAAATAAAATTGACAAACCATTAGCCAGACTCATCAAGAAACAAAGGAAGAAAAATCAAATCAACAAAATTAGAAATGAAAATGGAGAGATCACAACAGGCAACACAGAAATACAAAGGATCATAAGCTTTTATCAAACTATTGATCAGCAATAGGATCAAACTATTATCAGCAACTATACGCAAATAAAATGGACAACTTGGAAGACAAATTCTTAGAAAAGTACAACTTTCCAAAATTGAACCAATTGAACCAGAAATAGAAAATCTTAACAGACCCATCACAAGCACATAAATTGAAACTGTAATCAGAAATCTTCCAACAAACAAAAGCCCAGGACCAGACGGCTTCACAGCTGAATTCTAGTTATTTATTTATTTATTTATTTTGGAAGCACTCTATGTGCATGAGTATGTGCAGTGTTAAGAACCACTTTCCTACTACTTTAGAAATGATCAGATAAGCCTTCTTAATATTTCAACCTGCTTCTTGGATTCACCCTTTTCCTCATTTTAAACACATGGAGGGATATTGTTTGTTGAAATTGAGTGACTACTTTTGTTTTACAATTTCTATGATTTTATCTTATAGGTTATTATTGTTTTTAACATGTTAATCTAGATATTTTTCCTTGGGTGTCTCCCTTCATGAGAAATACAAGCCTTTCACGTATATCCAGTTCAAAATAGTATTTTCCCTTTGCTTCATTCTAAGTCAGATAATCCTACTTATGAACTATATTCCCATCACCCAAACATCTTCTTCAACCTTACAGTGTGTTTATTATAGTTCTTCTCTATGACTCACTTTCAGTGTGGCTAGTTTCAGAGTGTTGAATTTGCTTTTTAGTGAGGCACTGCAAAGGAGGTGTTCAACCTGTGTTTCCATCCTAGGGCTTTATGTCAGTACACGGCACTGTGTCTATTCAAAGCACAACACACTTTTTGCCTTAATTTTAATTTACATACTTTTACCTTATGGAAAAGTTGTGGCCATGCTTAAAGTTTTCTCTATCATTTATTGGAATCCTTATTTAATACATTTTCCGTCATGTGTGTCCAGGGCACAAGTAACCTTGTACTTTACCCTCTAGTAAAGTTCACTTTTGATTTAGTATTTTACAATGATCTTTCTAGTATTTTCTAAAATTTGCTCAAGTTTTCAACAGCCCCTGGATATGCTGTAGCCATCCTTAGGTATGTTAGACACTTCATCTGCAGGCACCAGGTACTGTCCTCAATATTTCTCTAGACCCTGAATCTTGCTTGGGAAGTCATATTAATCTGCATTCTGTGATCTTGACATTCTTAGGCCAGAGTAATACTATTTGATAGAAAACAAGTAGAGAAACATAATCTTTCCAGATAGTCTCTAAGAGCAGTTACATTCAAATTGACCTCATTTTCACCTTTGTATCTCTTTATCTTGATCTTGCAGATCATTTTCCAGTTTCTATCTGTTTACAATCTTTCTAAGGTTCAACTTTCCCCCTATGAAGAAATTTCTTTCTTTCCATATTGGCTGAAAGAAAAATGCTCAACCTAGAAGTGGTAAGCTAAGTTTTATTTTGAAGACTTACTGAGGACTATAGTCTAGGTGACAGCCTCGGTGGTAGCTCGGGTGAAATACTCTGAAGAGGTAAGTGAGAAGCCAGGATACATATGAATTTTTTTTTACTGCAAAAAATCATACAGTAAACAAGCATAAAAAAAGTGACTGACTATCAGAAAAAAGAGACATCTCAAGTAATGATTTAGTGCTTTTCTCTTTATGGGAAGAGGCAAGACTGGGGTCATAAAATTTTTCCTCAGATACATATTGTGAGTGTCTAGGGGCCAGTATGAACAAGGCATAGAATGCTTCCTGTTTCTCTCCATCCTTGTTCTCCTCAACTGTTTGTGGACAACTGCAGTGACTAATCACTTGATCTTGTAGAACTGGAATAGCAGGAGGTATCTTTTTCTTTACACCAGAATAAATGGCATTTTCTTTTGTTTGAACTAATTTTCTATCTTTTATCTGATGAGAGAATTGAATCATGTTTTTCCGATCACCCCAGTTTCACCTTGATTCTCTGAGCAAGCATTACTCTTAGAGGCCTAAGTTCCAAGCACAGGTTTTGTAAGAACCTCTTCAGCCTTTAGATTTCCAGTTATTTCATTGAGTTGTTTATCTGCTTTAATACAAGTAGACAGGATATTTTCCTAGTCTCTTTCTTTAATACTGTATTTATTAGGAAAAAATCTGCCATCTGTGAATGAAGTAACATTATATTATTGGAAAACTAAATCCATGATGGCTGTTGCTAAGTCACTTCAGTCGTGTCCGACTCTGTGCCACCCCATAGACGGCAGCCCACCAGGCTCCCCTGTCCCTGGGATTCTCCCGACAAGAACACTGGAGTGAGTTGCCATTTCCTTCTCCAATACATGAAAGTGAAAAATGAAAGTGAAGTCGCTCAATCGTATCCGACCCTCAGCAACCCCATGGACTGTAGCCTACCAGGTTCCTCCATCCATGGGATTTTCCAGGCAAAAGTACTGGAGCGGGGTGCCATTTCCTTCTCCACCATGATAGCTATATTTAGCTATATATTTAATCATAAAATTAACTATATAGGTGAGATTTATATTTAATCATAAAATTAAATTTTATGATCAGCTGGAGACCAAGCAGAGAGGGTAGGACTTTTTCTACCAGGAATATCCCACATATGGAGAAGGTAAGTATCACAGGTTTATCTCATTCTTCTAAAGCCCCATAATCAGAAAAATCAACTATTTGCTGGGGAAAATGAATGATTAGGTGATGAGAAACTAGGAGAGTTTTTCTAGTGGAAAATGCTATTATGTAGAAAGAAACTTTAGGACAGAAATAGATACATTTTTTCCCTAATGCTTGGGACTAATTCTAATGGCATTTTCTCAGAATGAATGAAATGTGGAGCACAGAGTTGGGGGTAGTACACCATAATATTAAATGTCTCAAAGTCCTTCTGAAAATGGTCTAGAAAGATTACCTTTTTAGAGATTAATGAGAGAATGGATCATAGCTTATAAATATTGGTTAATTCGATTTTTCTTCAGTCCTATGGTTGACAATTTCCTCTGTTACACTGACAAGAAAATTTTCTGAAAGAATTCAAGTATATGTAGAATATGGTAACATTTTCAAATATATTAACTCATACTTTTTTATACTTTATTTCAAATTATAAAAAAAAATAGATTTACTGTGGGAAATGTTTACAATCTGATGGTCTAATTTATTCAGCTAGAAATAACATAGTTCATGGTCACCATATACAAGATTATTCACAAAAACTGGTTGTATTTCCATACTATAGCAGTAACAAACAAGAGATTATAATAAAGACACCACTAATATAAACATTCATAAAAATAATTACAGTTTGCTAAGAATATCTAACTGATATGGAAAAATATTAAACATTTCCCAAAGCCTAAGTTAGTTAGTTCAGTTGCTCAGTCGTGTCTGACTCGGCGACCCCATGAATTGCAGCACGCCCAGCCTCCCTGTCCATCATCAACTCCCAGAGTTCACTCAGACTTATGTCCATTGAGTCAGTGATGCAATCCAGCCATCTCATCCTTTGCCGTCCCCTTCTCCTCCTGCCCCCAATCCCTCCCAGCATCAGAGTCTTNTCTTTAATGAGAAGTGAGATTACTGTAAATTAATAAAAATTAATTACAAAAAATAATTTGTGAATATGTCATTCTGAAATTCTGGTTGTATTTATTTGAGAGATTTAAGGAAATTATTTTAAGTTTTTATGGAAGAATAAAGGGCTAAATTAGAGTAAGTTAACTTAGGAAACATGTTGGTAGAATGTAGGGATATGGGAACTCAACTTTACCTGCTGGGAGAAAAGTGTTTATACAAAGCCACATGTCCAGATTTTTAAAGCATGTTGATTAGTGAAACATGCAAAAATTGACTTGTTTTTATAGTACAGCACTAGGCATACAAATGAATACAAACATACTTGAAACGGTTAGACATAAAATAAGAAAATATGCTTTAGAAGATTTATCATATGCCAGAAAAAATATAAATAAACCAAAAGCAATTCTTGAACTCACAATACAGGTTACAAAACAAAAGTTAAAGTGAAATTGCTTAGTCATGTCTGACTCTTTGCGACCCCATGGACTATAGCCTACCAGGCTTCTCCGTCCACGGAATTTTCCAGGCAAGAGTACCACAGTGGGTTGCCATTTCCTTCTCCATGGTATATGCTTAATACAATTTCCTTGACGAAGTCACAAATACATAAAACATAATTTAACCATAAATTTCCATTTATATCTTAATTTTGTCAATTATAAAATTAAGAATTTCTTTTAATTGAAAATCAATAGAAGTATTGATAATCAGAACACAAAACTATAACCAATGCAGTCTTCCCACATTCTTGCAAAGGGAAACTATTAAATAATTTTGTTTAGAAATAAGTTTTTTTCTTTTTTAAATTCATTTAGTTTTACTTCTTTGGCTGTGCTGGGTTTTCATTGCTGTGTGTAAGTTTTCTTTACTTGCAGCAAGCAGAGTTTACTCCTTCCTTGCAACAAGTGGCTTCTTGTTGCAGAGCATAGACTCTAGGGCAGATGGACTTCAGTAGTTACAGCTCATGGGCTCAGTAGTTGAGGATCCAAGGCTCTAGAGAATGGGCTCATTAGTTGTGGCCTATAGGCTTAGTTTTCCCACAGCATGTGGAATCTTCCCAGACCAGGGATCGAATTTGTATCTTCTGAATTGACAGGCAGATTCTTAGCTCATGGATCACCAGGGAAGTCCACCATTAAATTTTTGACATATTTTTCACTCAGGTTTTCTTTTAGATATTATTCTGTGTTTTCCTCATAATATTATTGACTAAATATTCTCCAGTATTAACACATTCTCTAAAAACATTTCAATGGCTGTAATAATGTCATAGTCTCCATCACTAGGTCCAGACTAAATGCTACATTGGCTAAATTACCTGTTAATTATGAATAACCAGGTTCTTAAAAAATCTTGGAGTTTTGAGTTTCATATGAGTATAATCTGTGACAGAGGAGAATGGAATTTTATAATATAAAGTATATTTATTTGGTTGGCCAAGACATTCACTTGGGTTTCCCATAAGATGTTATGGAATACATAACATGCAATACAATGCATGGAGAGAAGCCTTACACACAGACACAGTAGAAATAGAATTTTTCTGTTCTTTTCAGGATGGTTAGCATGTAAGAATCACTGGAACCTCTGGGTTGTGAGTCCCACTCCCCACCTCTACCCCCACCAGAAATGCCCACTTCTGATTCAAAAGAAAAAAAAAAAAAAAAAAAGTGTGTGTATATGTATATGTATATACAACTCAAGCACGGATTACCTGTATTTATTTTAACTCTGACTGTACTTTTGACTTTGTGTCTGGGTTATACCAAATACCTAAAATTGTGGGGAAATTGGTCTTTACTCTCAGGACTGTGATTATATGGGAAGAAATTCAGCTTGTGTGGGTGGGAAATAACAGGAGGAAGTTGAAATACATTTTCTGAAAAGATGATTAGTGAATCATCTACTTAGTGGTAACAACTAAGAATAAAAAGTTGACTCAGAGTCCTGAGAAAGAATAGATACTAGAAAGTGGGTAACGGCTTTGGAGAGAAGTCTGTACTCTTTTAGTTAAATTTCAGAATGAAATTTCTTCAGCGAAGAAAAGAAAAAGAAGAAGAAGAAGCTACTAATACCCAGAGGAGATGCAGTAATGTGTAGTAGTACATTACATGCTGTCAAGACTGTCAAATACCAAGGAGAAATCAAAGAGAAGGAGAACTTAAGAAATGTCCCCTGTATTTTAAGATCAGCTGTGGAAATACTTAGAATGCAATGTTAAACTTTGTAGAAAAGAAGAAAATATATTATGCTGGGAATTGAGACCTCAGTTCCACATTTGAAACTCCCAGAGTTTTGAGACTGGGGAAGAAAAAGTCCCATATTTTGCTATATGTCTTAGCTTTTAAAACCATTTAAAAAATAAAAGGATTTAATGTATTAATTTTCAAGACTTATTTTATTTATAAAATGTTAAGATTTGTGAGCAAATGCAAGAGATTATATATAGTAATGTAAATAGTTTTGACTTGTCATAAACATAAGCACACATAATTATTTTAATTAAATTACTTATTCATTTCCATACCTACATTTTGAGCTATACATATTCTATAAAGTTATTTTTGTACCTTTGTATTTTCTACCTGTAATAAAAGAGTATCTTAGAATTTAAACCAAACATAAAGGGAGAGAAAAGCAAGATTTTGAGTCAAAGCAGCCACATACCTTGTCCATTTGAAAGTAGCCAAGGGACAGACTAGGGACATAGTCCTTGGGAGAGACATCACAATGAAAGCTCCTGAAACTTTCCTCTGGCCAGACATGTACAGAAGGCACATTCTTACTTCATACATTTGTATCCAACCCTAGAGAGGATTCAGGGTAAGAGGTAGATGCCTGAGATATTTGAATGACTGAGGAATTTTTCTAGTAAGAGTGATCGTCATCTAAATGGAATCTTTAATCATGGACTTGGATTTAAATTATTTAAATTATTAAATAGACTCTTTAAATTATTGAATTGGATTAAGTTTTAAACCAAAAGTTTCCAAATTGAAAGTTTTCTCTAACTCAAGAGTGGAGACTTGAGGAGTAATGGTCATTGGTTATAGGAAAACTAAATTAGGCATATTTCCCTTAGTATATGTGAAGTACTGTGAGTTAAATTTTGACACCCACATATGTCATTTTATACATCAAAAATCTCAGATTATATTCAGTTTCTATTGTGTTTAGGTATATTGCTGCCTTCTAGAATATAGTTTATACAAAAAGATTTTTTTATTTTTCTAAGCTGTGAAGTCCAAGGCAAGGGACCTCAGTGAAATCAATCAAAAATGCATTAATTGAGATTCACAAACAGGCAGTTTGAACTACATGGCATGCACTCTAATATATATATTAGCTTATATATCTGCTTCATTTTATGCTGAGTAAATTCCTTCTTAAATTCTTTCTCCAAATTATTCTTGATGAGATGCTTTCCATTTCCTAAGAACAGCCCTATTAATAAAGAATAGGAATTCAAAGAGTATAAGATGAAGTAGACAACAAGATACAAGCAGGTAATGTATGACCCTTTATTTATTTTAAACAGTTACTATTGATCACCTAGCACATGTTAGACAGCATCTTGTGTGGTGGGAATAAAAGGATGAATAAGATAGACATGAAGTTTACATTGTAATGAAGGTGATAGAGACTAAAACAGTAGGACGACTTCAGATTACAATCAGTACTGAAAAGAATACATCCCTATAGCCAAGAGTCTCAGGGGCACAGAAACTTCTTTGGAAGGACTCTGATAAAAGAAACCATTTCCACTGAAATTACAATTATACAGAGGAGTCACATAACAAGAAGCTCAGCAAGTTCAGGCAGAGGGAATAAAGCCACATGGATCAAACTTGGTTGGCTAAAGCAAGAGAATGTACATGGATTAGTTTGGGTATGGGAAACTAATTGGGTTGGGGTGTGGGAGAGTTACAGGGTGAGGTTACAGAAGAGTCAGGGCTAAATCTCACACAGCCATTCTTTTCTAAGTGAGATTATGTAATGAACAATGTTGTTGTAGTTCAGTCGTCCCGTTGTGTCCAACTCTTTGTGACCCCATGAACCTCAGCAGGCCAGGCCTCCCTGTCCTTCACTCTTCTTTTCTAAGTGAGAGTATGTAATAAATGACATTGGTGCCCAAATTCCCTGGGATCTGTATGACCATTTTTGTGCATATTTCAGCTTCAGTGTGCTTTTTTTTTTCCTCAAGAATTAGTGCCTGTGACTTTTCTTTTTTCCTTTTTAGGGATGAACGTCTACAAGCAGCAGGGGCCTGCTTTGTCCACACCACAGAAAACCATCTGAAAATTTATGTCTGTGACTCCTACCACTCATTACATTCATGGGTGCCGTCTCTGTTTGAAAAAACACTGAGGGTTAATTTTCTCTCAAGAGTTCTTCTCTGGAATAAGGCTGAAATGACTCTCTCTGGGACTTTCCTTGTAATAGAACCCTGCTTGGATTTCTTCTTTTCTCTGTTCTTCTCTCCCAGTTTCCCCTGGGAACAGCTTCTTACCAGTTTCCCTGGGAACATTTCCTTATAAAATCACTTGCATACCAAACCTCATCTCATAGTCTACATCTGGGAAACTCAAACTCTGATAGTTGGAAGCTTTGGAGGAATCTAAAGCAGACACAAATTGATTAATCTTTTAAAATATCACTGTGGTTGCTGTGTGAAGAATGTTAGTAGGGGGAGAGTGTGGCCAGAAAAGAAGAAACAAAGACAGCAGGCTGTTTTAATAATCTGGACTAGATAGTAAGCTATATGTTACCTAAAGTTCTCCAAGAAATATGTGTATTAAAGAGACTATCATAAATAATGTATTGAGTTATAAAAAGAAAATAAGAATTCTTTCCACGAGTCTAGAAATTAGGAAGTAAATTGTGCTTCACTACTCTTGTCAGTACACACATTTATGCTTTGAAATAAGTTTTGATATTGGGGGATGCATGCAACATTTTCTACTGAGGAGATAGGCCATCAAAAACATTTGAAGAATACTGGTTTTAGACACCAGCCAGTGTTATGTTTTCTATTTTTCATTCTTGGTGGTCTTATGTAATGTTTTTCTTGTGCATGTGTCTCTAGTTAGATGTCTTCGCTTTCAAACCTTCATTTTGCAGGAGACTATTTAATTATTTGGGTGCTCCTATAGGTTAGCTATTTTGAAGAATGAGACTATTCAATTTTTTTTTGAAGAAATACATAACTAGTTATAGGGGCAAGTCTTANTAAATGAATAATAGAGACTTCTGGTGGTCAAGAATTGAAAACTTGATGGGTGTTTGAGAGAAAAGCTAGAACTATTATTTCTGATAAAATATGGAGGGATTTTTTTTTAATTTAAATTTATTTATTTTAATTGGAGGTTAATTACTTTACAATATTGTATTGGTTTTAAAAACATGTATTTTGTTACTGAGTTTACTTTTTCCCTTTTACTCTTTCTTGTTGGGCCAAGATTGCATACACTGACTTGAATAACCACTTCAATGATTTTAAATATTCTAGGTTTAGCAGGTATCACAATTTGCTTTTGCTTTTAAACTTTATTTATTATTGCCTGTGCTTGGTCTTCATTGCTGCAATACAGACTTTTTTCTAGTTGGGGACAGCAGGGGCGACTCTTCGTTGCAGTATGCAGGTTTCTCATTGTGGTGGCTTCTCATGTTGTGGAGCACAGACTCAAGGGTACATGGGCTTCAGTAGTTGTGGCTCATGGGCTCTACATCACAGGCTTAGTAGTTGTGATGCACAAGCTGAGTTGCTCTGCAGCATGTAGGATCTTCCCAAATCAGGGAGGTTCAAGGATCAAACCTGTGTCTCCTGCACTGGCAGGCAGATTCTTTACCCCTGAGCCATCAGGGAAGCCCCACAATTTGCTTTTAATGTCATCTTGGGTTTGACTCCTTTTGAAACTTTTGCCACTACCTGAAAACTTCATATGTACTTACTTTCTCCCATTTATTACTAACTTGATATTTCTAAACATTTCCAGGTACTTGAGTGTACAATGGATTATATGTACTAACTGCTTTGGATCTATAAAGCAAACTGCCCAAGAAAAGAAACCATAATTTCTGAAGCATTCAGAATGATCAAGACTTGGTCAATAACTGCCAACCTCCCAGTTTTTGTTCCTTAGGACCAACTAGAGAAAGTCAAGTACAATGCCCAAACCAATCCCATAGGAAACTATCATGCTCCACTTCCAGGTGGCCCTATGCCAACAACCTCCAATAGAGCACACCGGATGCCTTCTCTGTTCTCCTTTACTATAAAGCTTTCCTACACCCCTTCCTGACTTTGAGTCTTGGCCAAGGCAGATGATGTAGTTGACTCCTTTGGCCAGAAAGCTCTGGATAACTAATTTTTGAATAGTCTTAGCTTATTATTTCATGATTTTTCTTTTCTTGAGACTGATTTCTTTTCCTCTCACTAGTCTTCATCTGGTTAGTTCAGTTGTTCAGTCATGTCTGGATCTTTGGGAATCCATGGACTGCAGCCTGCCAGGCTTTCATGCCCATCACCAACTTCTGTAGCTTGCTCAAAGTCATTTCAATTAAGTCAGTGATGCCATGCAACCATCTCATCCTCTATTGTCCCCTTCTCTTCCTGCCCTCNGTTAGTTCAGTTGTTCAGTCATGTCTGGATCTTTGGGAATCCATGGACTGCAGCCTGCCAGGCTTTCATGCCCATCACCAACTTCTGTAGCTTGCTCAAAGTCATTTCAATTAAGTCAGTGATGCCATGCAACCATCTCATCCTCTATTGTCCCCTTCTCTTCCTGCCCTCAATCTTTCCCAGCATCAGGTTCTTTTCTAATGAGTCAGTTCTTCACATCAGGTGGCCAAAGTATTGGAGTTTCAGCTTCAGCACCAGTCCTTCCAATGAATATTCAGGCCTGATCTCCTTTAGGATTGACTGTTTGGACCTGCTTGTAGTCCAAGAGACTCTTAAGAGTCTTCTCCAACACCACAGTTCAAAAGCATCAATTCTTTTTTGGTCAGCTTTCTTTATGGTCCAACTCTCACATTCGTATGTGACTACAGGAGAACCATAGCCTTGACTAGATGGACTTTTGTTGGCAAAGTTATGTCTCTGCTTTTTAATATGCTATCTAGGTTGGTCATAGCTTTTCTTATATGGAGCAAGCATCCTTTAATTTCATGGCTGCAATCACTATCTGCAGTGATTTTGGAGCCCCCCAAATAAAGCCTTTCATGGTTTCCTTTATTTCTCCATCTATTTACCATGAAGTGATGGGACTATAAGTTATGATCGTAGTTTTTTGAATGTTGAGTTTTAAGCGAGCTTTTTCACTTTCCTCCTTTGCTTTCATCAAGATGCTCTTTAGTTATTCTTTGTTTTCTGCCATAAGAGTGGTTTCATCTGCATATCTGAGGTTATTGATATTTCTTCCAGCAATCTTGATTTCAGCTTGTGGTTCATACAGGCCAGCATTTAGCATGATGTACTTTGCAAATAAGTTAAATAAGCAGAGTGAAAATATGCACCCATGATGTACTCCTTTCCCAATTTTGAATCACTTCTTTGTTCCATGTCTGATTTTAACTGTTACTTCTTGACCTACATATAGATTTCTCAAGAGACAGATAAGGTGGCCTGGTGTGCCCATCTCTTTAAGAATTTTCCAGTTTATTATGATCCATACAGTCAAAGGTTTTAGTTAATGAAGCAGATTATTTTTTTTTCTAGAATTCTCTTGCTCTTTCTATTACCCAGTGGATGTTGGCTATTTGATCACTGGTTCCTCTGCCTTTTCTAAATTCAGCTTGAATATCTGGAAGTTCACGTATTGGTTCACATAATGGTTCACGTATTGTTGAAGCCTGGCTTGGAGAATTTTGAGCATTACTTTGATAGCATGTGAGATGAGTGCAATTGTGCCGAGACCAGCATGACAACCAGGGTTTCTGAAAGCATGATACGGTGAGAGAATGAGAAACAAGACACAAGAATTTGGTGAAAAGCGAGGATCAGAGGACCAACACTGCTCCCAGGTGAAGGTGCCAAAACTGAATCCAAGCCAGCTTTATTATACTTTTAGCCATCAAGGAAAGAATATGCGGGGAGTTAAGCTATAACTTATGTGGCCTTCAGGGCCAAAGAGCAAAGTGATCATTAACCGTTGAGTAACTAAGAAACAGTAATCAATAACAAATCAGTAACTCAAACTAATATTCTTATCTGTAGATTTTCCACCAGATATGTAAAACATGTAACTCTGAGACGCCAGCTGAGAAACAGTCTGGAGTCAGTCGTCCAACACTAGGATCATATCTTGTTTTCATGACTATGAACGTTCCCTTTGGACTTGTTCCAAGAGTCTCATGCCTTATAGCGTCCAGTTTATCAATAATTATAAATTTCTTTTGTGGCCCTTGCCGGGGCCTGCTTTCTTTTATTCTTCCTATTGCCTACACAATTGTATAGTAGTTTGAACATTCTTTGGCATTGTCTTTCTCTGGGATTGGAATGAAAACTGATCTTTTCCAGTCCTGTGGCCACTTCTGAGTTTTTCAAATTTGCTGGCATATTTAGTGCAGCACATTCACAGCTTCATCTTTTAGGATTTGAAATAGCTCAACTGGAATTCTATCACCTCCAATAGCATTGTTCATAGTGATACTTCCTAAGGCCCATTTGCCTTTGTATTCCAGGATGTCTGGCTCTAAGTGAGTGATCACACCATCGTGGTTATCTGGGTCATGAAGATCTTTTTGTATAGTTCTTCTGTGTGTTCTTGCTACCTCTTCTTAATATCTTCTGCTTCTGTTAGGTCCATATAACTTCTGTCCTATATTGAGCCTATCTTTATTTGAAATATTCCCTTTGTATCTCTAATTTTCTTGAAGAAAACTCTAGTTGTTCCTATTCTATTGTTTTCCTCTATTTCTTTGCACTGATCACTGAGGAAGGCTTTCTTATCTCTCCTTGTTATGCTTTGGAACTCTGCATACAGATAGATATATCTTTCATTTTTTCTTTTGCCTTTTGCATCTTTTTTTGTCAACTATTTGTAAGGCCTCCTCAGACAATCATTTTGCTTTTGCATTTCTTTTCCTTTTTGATGGTTTTGATCTCTGCCTCCTATACAGTGTCATGAACCTCCATCCATAGTTCTTCAGACACTCTATCATATCTAATCCCTTGAGTCTATTTGTCATTTCCACTGTATAAATGTAAGGACTTGATTTAGATTATACATGAATGGCTTAGTGGTTTTCTCTACTTTATGCAATTTAAGTCTAAATTTAGCAATAAGGAATTCATGATCTGAGCCACAGTCAGTTCCAGGTCTTGTATTTGCTGACTGTAGAGAGTTTTGCCATCTTCAGCTGCAAAGAATATAATCAATCTGATTTCCATATTGACCATCTGGTGATGTCCATGTGTAGAGTCATCTCTTATGTTGTTGGAAGAGGGTGTTTGCTATAACCAGTGTGTTCCTTTGTCAGAACACTGTTAGCCTTTGCCCTGTTTCATTTTGTACTCCAAGGCCAAATTGCTGGTTACTCAAGTCTTCATAAATCTTGCTTATACTAAGGTGAGTGATATTGTCCTTCTTCACTACTAGATATTTCTGAAAAATGGAATAATATTATACCAGGAAGGGAGTAACATCTGTAAAAGTTGACTTGAAATGTGTGGATTTTTTCCCCTTTAAATATCATAAATATCATCACCATGAACAAAGCTATAAGAAGTGATAGAATTACAGTTGAGCTATTTCAAATCCTAAAAGATGATTCTGTAATGTGCTGCACTCAGTATGCCAGCAAATTTGGAAAACTTGAAAAGTGTAAAATTGGAAATTTGTATATTGACACATGAATGGAAAACTTGGAAATTTGGAAAATTCAGAAAGTGAATGAAAAAGCCACTTGATGAAAGTGGAAGAGGAGAGTCAAAAAGTTGGCTTAAAGCTCAATATTTTGAAAACTAAGATCATGGCATCTGGTCCCATCACTCATGTCAAATAGATGTGGAAACAGTGGCTGACTTTATTTTTGGAGCTCCAAAATCACTGCAGATGGTGACTGCAGTCATGAAATTAAAAGATGCATACTCCTTGGAAGAAAAGTTATGACCAACCTAGATAGCATATTAAAAAGCGGAGACATTAGTTTGTCAACAAATGTCCATCTGGTAAAGGCTATGGTTTTTCCAGAGGTCATGTATGGATATGAGAGTTGGACAGTGAGGAAAGTTGAACGCTGAAGAATTGATGCTTTTGAACTGTGTTGTTGGAGAAGACTCTTGAGAGTCCCTTGGACTGCAAGGAGGTCCAACCAGTGCATCCTAAGGGAGATCAGTCCTGGATGTTCATTGGAAGGACTGATGTTGAAGTTGGAATTCCAATACTTTTGTTTTTCTGGTATTGAGTCATATGAGCTGCTTGTATATTTTGGAAATTAATGCTTTGTCAGTTTTTCATTTGCTATTATTTTCTCTCATTCTGAGTGTTGTTTTTCTCACCTTGCTTATACTTTCCTTTGCAGTCAAAATTTTTTAAGTTTAATCAGATCCCACTTATTTACTTTTGTCTTTATTTCCATTACTCTAGGAGGTGGGTCAAAGAGGATCCTGCTTTGATTTATGTCATCAAGCATTCTGCTTTTGTTTTCCTCTAAGAGTTTTATAGTTTCTGGTTTTACATTTAGATCTTTAATCCATTTTGAGTTTATCTTTGTTTACGGTGTTAAGAAGTGTTCCAACTTCATTCTTTTAACATGTAGTTGTCAAATTTTCCTAGCACCATTTATGGAAGAGGCTGTCTCTCCTCTTTTTTTTTTTTACTTAGAAAATTTTATTGTGGTAAAGTACACATAACATAAAACTTACCTTCTTAACTATTTTTAGCATATGATTGATTCAATAGTGTGAAGTACATTAACATTGTTGTGCAACGAACCTTAACATTTCTTTTTGCATAACTAAAAGTCCGTACTCACTATGCAATGACTCATATCATGTAATTTCTAAGAATATCTGTAAATTAATATATGGTAAAGCTTTTAATGTCAAAGATGCTGTCACAAACGTAGATTCAGGATTCATCGCGAAGGGAGATTTTGATGGGCATGGAACTATTTTACCCTGCTCCCTAAAATGGGCCTATTCTGGCTTCCTTTACCATTTATTCATTTTGACAACTCCTATCTCACATTTTTCTTGTCCTTGAAAAGTGAATACAACTTTAATGGAGTGAGGTGTTAACTGAGTACAGAGAGACACATTGCATTGCAATACATCTCTCAATGGCAACAAGTATGAAAATAATGCCTACTTTTCTTTGTATCAGAACACAGACCAAAGACTCAAACTCTATTGGAATTACAGTGGCTGCATCTTAGTAGTGCAGTTCTAAAATACTAGGGATATAGGTGTCAGCTGAGGAAAACTTTCAAGCACAACAGAAAAATTACCAATTATTTAATTCATCCTTGTTTAGAGATTTGACTTTTTCATGTTAATAAGTATTCCTGAAACAAGGAGTTTTTAATGATATATAATACCATTTATTTTGTAATTCTATTTTCTAAGTGGAGATGACAGACAATCAAACCAAAGCACATAATACTTAAGTATTTTCATAAAGTGTAACACGTAGCTTGAAATTGGGGTTACTATTATACCAACCTGTTTTTTTTCCCCCCTGTACATAAAAGAGAGAGTGGTACAATGAATTATTAATACCATGAGAATGTTAAAAAGTATTTCTTTATACTCTGGAAAACCAGTTGTGCTGAAGCTTAGCAACAATCTTAGAATGGAATGTGTAGAAATTTGGTCATTGTTGTCAACTATTTTTAGGTTCTTTACTGTGATTTCATTATGGAAGAGGCATTCAATCCAGAGAAATTATGCGCCGCTTGTCAGAACAATTTAAAGTCATGGAGATACAGAGGCAGACAGAAGAGAGGCAGGAATATTTTCTTCAGGCAACTAGCTATAACTTTGTGATTTATCATAGCAGGCATGGTTGCCAGTTACCATGGTGGTAAAACCACGTCCAGAATTTTTACAGATTCCTGGAAAGTGAAATCATATTGTTCTAATTAAACATAAAGAGATGAACCTGGTAGCCTTTTTCTATTATCATTTATGTATTAATTTATTAATCACTTATGTATTAATCCACAAAAATTAATTATTGAAACTGAACTAAAGATTTAAGAATCTAGAAGTTATTTTTCAACAAGTTATTTTTTTGACACAGGAAAAAAAATCATTAAATCAGGCAGGGAATGACAATATTACAATAGTTATGATACTTTTTTGTCAATTTTGAGGTAGTTTATTGGTATAGAATATATACTTACCTTTAAAGTATTAGCCTTTTTGTTGTGATTTCCCATAGTTTATCTAAGGTTCGTAATTTCAAAGCTTTAGAAAACAAATCGACCATTTAAGATTTTGCTTATGAGTAAATAACTGGTTCAAAAGGCAAGTCCATGTTACTCAATGTGGTGAACAAATCTCTCCCAGAAGTCTGAACCAACATATCCTTCATTCTTTCCTATACTCCAGAAACAACAAAGTGATGTCATTTTCTGCCCATATGTCATACTTATTGAATCTAAATTTATGTTGATAAACGTATCTGTATTTGAACTTCTTGCAGTCCTTTCAATATGTCACTGAAAATAAATCCAGATTGAAAATTTTATCAACTAAGTAAATGGGAAAGCTCATAAAATACAGTAACAATTGTATAGTTCCTTGGTGGCTCAGACAATAAAGCATCTGCCTACAAATACCAGACCACCTGACCTGCCTCTTGAGAAACCTATATGCAGGTCAGGAAGCAACAGTTAGAANGAACTGACACTTTTGAACTGTGGTGTTGGAGAAGACTCTTGAGAGTCCTTTGAACTGCAAGGAGGTCCAACCAGTCCATCCTAAAGGAGACTAGTACTGGGTGTTCATTGAAAGGACTGATGCTAAAGCTGAAACTCCAATACTTTGGCCACCTCATGCAAAGAGTTGATTCAATGGAAAAGTCCCTGATGCTGGGAGGGTTTGTGGGCAGGAGAAGGGGACGATAGAGGATGAGATGGCTGGATGGCATCACCAACTCATTGGCCATGAGTTTGGGTAAACTGCGGGAGTTGGTGATGGACAGGGAGGCCTGGCGTGATGGATTCATGGGTTCGCAAAGAGTTGGATATGACTGAGCGACTGAACTGAATTGAACTTACAATGTGAGAGACCCAGGTTAGATCCCTGGGTTAGGAAGATCTCTTGGAGAAGGAAATGGCCACCCACTCCAATACTCTGTCCTGGAAAATCCCATGGATGGAGGATCCTGGTAGGCTACAGTTCATGGGGTCACAAAAAGTTGGACATGACTGAATGACTTCACTTTCACTTTACAAAATGAAGAATATAGAGTAAATTAAAGCAATAGTGAACATGAAAGCCTCTCAGTCGTGTCTGACTCTTTGTGACCCCATGGACTATACAGTATGTGGAGTTCTCCAGCCAGAATACTGGAGTGGGTAGCCTTTCTCTTCTCCAGGAGATCTTCCCAAACCAGGGGTCAAACCCAGGTCTCCTGCATTGCAGGTGGATTCTTTACCAGCTGACCCACAAGGGAAGCTCAAGAATACTGGAATGGTTAGCCTATCCCTTTTCCAGGGATCTTCAATTTAAGATTTGTGTGATGCATAAACATCAAAATTCCCTAAAATCTCTTTCCTAGTTTGTAAAATAATATACTATCACTGAATTTGAAGGGCTATTTTATTTTTTTACTTATTTTTTTTTAATTGGAAGCTAATTACTTTGCAATATTGTATTGGTTTTGCCATACATCAACATGAATCTGCCACAGGTATACATGTGTTCCCCATCCTGACCCCCTGTCCTGCCTCCCTCCCCGTACCATCCCTCTGGGTCATCTCAGTACACCAGCCCCAAGCATCCAGTATCATGCATTGAACCTGGACTGGCGATTCATTTCATATATGATATTATACATATTTCAAGTTAAAAGAGATAGTATGTAAATAAAATCCACTCCTTGGTATATTATAAAGCTTGGAGTTATCCTGGATTTGTCACATTTTCTTCAAGCCTACCTCTTATCTATCAACAAAACAAATTGATTATGATTTGAAAACATATCTGAAATTACCATTTCTCAACACCTACACTAATATCACTTTAGTCAAATGAACAGTCAATGCNTATTTCAAGTTAAAAGAGATAGTATGTAAATAAAATCCACTCCTTGGTATATTATAAAGCTTGGAGTTATCCTGGATTTGTCACATTTTCTTCAAGCCTACCTCTTATCTATCAACAAAACAAATTGATTATGATTTGAAAACATATCTGAAATTACCATTTCTCAACACCTACACTAATATCACTTTAGTCAAATGAACAGTCAATGCACACTACCGCAACTTAGATGCTAAGAATTTAGTCTTGAATACAAAAGTATTTATCCATCGGAAAATACACCACTTTTTGGGATCCTTTAAAATAAAGTTGGTTTATATCATTCTACTTTTTAAAGATCTAAAATGATTTCTTTCCAATCTGAAAATAAAAAGTAGTCTGCGTGGTACCTATAAGACTACATTGTTAGGCATCTGGCTTACTAGCTAATCTCTAAACAAACAAATTAAGCAAAACCAAAGCCAAAAACCAGCCAACCCCTACCCCCAAAGAAAAAGCAATAAGATTCACCTCAGGTGTTTTTCATTGTTACCTCTGAATGGAATATTTTCTTTGGATATTCTATGGTATATTTCATCCTTTCATTGAGGTCTTTATACAAATGAGTGAGTGGAAGTCACCCAGTAGTGTCCAACTCTTTGCTACCGCATGGACTATAACCCGCCAAGCTCCTCTATTCATGGAATTCTCCAGGTAAGAATACTGCAATGGATTGCCATTTCCTTCTCCAGGGGGTCTTCCAGACCCAGAGATTGAACCCAGGTCTCCTGGATTGCAGGCAGATTTTTTATTACCTGAACTACCACATGTGAAGTCAAGTGGGCCTTAGAAAGCATCACTATGAACAAAGCTAGTGGAAGTGATGGAATTCCAGTTGAGCTATTTCAAATCCTGAAAGATGATGCTGTGAAAGTGCTGCACTCAATATGCCAGCAAATTTGGAAAACTCAGCAGTGGCCACAGGATTGGAAAAGATCAGTTTTAATTCCAATCCCAAAGAAAGGCAATGCCAAAAAATGCTCAAACTACTGCACAATTGCACTCATCTCACACACTAGTAAAGTAATGTTCAAAATTCTCCAAGCCAGGCTTCAGCAATATGTGAACCGTGAACTTCCTGATGTTCAAGCTGGTTTTAGAAAAGGCAGAGGAACCAGAGATCAAACTGCCAACATCCGCTGGATCATGGAAAAAGGAAGAGAGTTCCAGAACATCTATTTCTGCTTTATTGACTATGCCAAAACCTTTGACTGGGTGGATCACAATCAACTGTGGAAAATTCTGAGAGAGATGGGAATATCAGGCCACCTGACCTGCCTCTTGAGAAACATGTATGCAGGGCAGGAAACAACAGTTAGAACTGGACATGGAACAACAGACTGGTTCCAAATAGGAAAAGGAGTACGTCAAGGCTGTATATTGTCACCCTGCTTATCTAACTTATATGCAGAGTACATCATGAGAAACGCTGGACTGGAAGAAACACAAGCTGGAATCAAGATTGCCAGGAGACTTTATTTTGGGGGGCTCCAAAATCACTGCAGATGGTGATTGCAGCCATGAAATTAAAATTCTTTTAATTAAAGAATTAATTAATTAATTAAAGTTATGATCAACCTAGATAGCATATTCAAGAGCAGAGACATTACTTTACCGACTAAGTTCTGTCTAGTCAAGGCTATGTTTTTCCAGTAGTCTATGTATGGATGTGAGAGTTGGACTGTGAAGAAGGCTGAGCGCCTAAAAATTGATGCCGNTAATTAATTAAAGTTATGATCAACCTAGATAGCATATTCAAGAGCAGAGACATTACTTTACCGACTAAGTTCTGTCTAGTCAAGGCTATGTTTTTCCAGTAGTCTATGTATGGATGTGAGAGTTGGACTGTGAAGAAGGCTGAGCGCCTAAAAATTGATGCCGTTGAACTGTGGTGTTGGAGAAGACTGTTGAGAGTCCCTTGGACTGCAAGGAGATCCAGCCAGTCCATTCTGAAGGAGATCATCCCTGGGATTTCTTTGGAAGGAATGATGCTAAAAATGAAACTCCAGTACTTTGGCCACCTCATGAGAAGAATTGACTCACTGGAAAAGCCTCTAATGCTGGGAGGTATTGGGGGCAGGAGGAGAAGGGGACGACAGAGGATGAGATGGCTGGATGGCATCACTGACTCGATGGACGTGAGTCTGAGTCAACTCCAGGCGTTGGTGATGGACAGGGAGGCCTGACGTGCTGCAATTCATGGAGTTGCAAAGAGTCGAAAACGACTGAGCGACTGAACTGAACTACCACAAATATGACCTTTTCAAGAGTTCTTTTATTATCCAAGTTAAAACTGTATGTCCTCTTAATTTTTATTTCCATTATTTGTTTTTCATAATATCACAGTGCAACCTGACATTAAGTTATCTATCCATCTATTTATTGTTTTTCTACCCTCAGAATCTAGGCTCTAGGAAAACATTTAAATTTATTTTTGTTTTCTAATTAATCACCAACATCTGGTATATACTAAAGGCTTATCGAATTAATATAAAAACAGATGAATTAATGAATAAAATATGGTTATGGTGTATCTATTGTAACAAAAACCCCACCTCTTATACATTACCACATGTATTCTTTCAAACAGTAATGTGAGGTAGGCATTCATTATATTCCAGGTTTTATAGATAAAATATGAGTACAAGAAAGATTAAATCACATGTTCAATATCTTGTATGAAATTATTTTTCTAAATTTAACTTTTTTCTTTCTAAATGAACCTTTTTTCTTAACTGGGATACCACTCACTTCCAGAGAAAAAAAGGCAGACCAAGAACTAGTCAGTGATTCTCAGATTAGGCTGTACATTAGAATTACCTGAGGAAATTAAAACAAAAATTACTGAGAGTCAGACATGATTTTAGGGCAACTGAATCAGAATATCTAAGAATAGAGTGTGGGCCTTTACTTGGTTTATATACAGTGAATATATGTGTGCTTATAACTTTTGTATTACTGTTTTGTTCCTTTTGGATAAATACCCAGAAGTGGAATTGCTGGATCATGATAGTTCTTTTTAAAGGTATTTTGAGAGACCCCTATATTGCTTTTTTATAGTACTGAAAATGTTTCCGTTCCCAGAAACAGTGCACAAAGTTCCCTTCTCTTCACACCCTCACCAACACTTATTATATCTTGTCTTCTTGATGATAGCTATTCTAATGAATATGAAGTTTTAGCTTTGGTTGTAATAGAGCTTTAATTTCCAGCATAGTGAAGGGAGTTGTGGGTTTAGCAATCAAGGTTAGGGGGTGCTCAGCAATTCAGAGGGGAGATCCTCTAATGGGATACTCCTAGAGGTCTGTGACTGTAGAAGGGCATGGCAATCTAGTCCAGTATTCTTGCATGGAGAATTCCATGGACAAAGGAGCCTGGTGGGCTCCAGGAGTTGCAGTCTGGAGTTGCAAAGCGTTGGACATGACAGCAACAATAGAGATCTATGAGTTGACTTCCCGTAAGTCCTGAAGTAAACAGTAGGAACCAAGATTCTTTAGTGCCCTTTGATATTCTTATCTGCCTCCTTCTTTTTCTTTTCTTACCTCCTACCCCTACCTTGGAGAAGACTCTTAAGAGTCCCTTGTACTGCAAGGAGATCCAGCCAATCTATTCTGAAGGAGATCAGCCCTGGGATTTCTTTGGAAGGAATGATGCTAAAGCTGAAACTCCAGTACTTTGGCCACCTCATGCGAAGAGTTGACTCATTGGAAAAGACTCTGATGCTGGGAGGGATTGGGGGCAGGAGGAGAAGGGGATGACAGAGGGAGAGATGGCTGGATGGCATCACTGACTCGATGGGCGTGAATCTGAGTGAACTCTGGGAGTTGGTGATGGACAGGGAGGCCTGGCGTGCTGCGATTCATGGGGTCACAAAGAGTCGGACACGACTGAGAGACTGAACCTAACTGAACCCCTACCTCTAGTGGTAGAAGTTGTCCCTCAGAAATCAGAGTGGTTCTGGGGAGAAACAGATTTCTCTAGCCACAACATGTACAACTGGGATAGGTAGGGTGACTCATCACTTTGATTTTTCGTTTCCTCTCTGGGAAAGGTCTCTGCTTTCCACTTCCCCTTGGGAAAGGTCACCACCACCACTGCCAAATATTTAAGCTGTTTGACATATCATCTTAGGGTCAGGATCAACTCTAGTAAGTTTCTCTTCTGCCTCTACATCAAAACTCTTTTGTTTCAATATCAAGTTTGCTCTCTCTGGGTATTTTTCTGATTATGGTGAGTGGGGATAGGGTAAGTTCACTGAAATTTTGGATATGAAGTCCCTACAGAAGTTGCATTTATTTTTTTGATTCACAGATAGGCAAGAATATTCCTTAGTCTCTTGCTATAAGGCACTTTGTTCAGCTATGAATGCTTCTAATTGTTAAAAAAAAAAACACCCGGGATAGAGGGAAAAAAAAAAAAAAAAAGGAATTGGATCTCTACTTGAGAGATGATGTATAAACATCTTTCTGAAGTCTTAACTCTGACTTAAGAGCAGTGTTGTGTTTGTTTCTGTGTTTGTGGGTAGGTAACTAAATGGATGTTTAAACTGATAGTGATTTGAGTACTTAAAGGAGTTGAAAGAAAAGACTATTCAGGTTAAAATGAGAAACACCAAAGATAAATGAAAACAGAAAGTTGTATAATGTCAATTAGAAGGAAAATATCCATGTCCAAAGCAATAGGTTCAACATTAGTATCTGATCCAGTGTTTATAGAAGGTAAGAAATAGGCAATAAGAAAAGGGGTATATTACAGTAATAAATGGAATAGTACATACTGAAGATATCACAGTATCCAGTGTACTGGATGACATAAAATATATATGAAGTAAAAATACATAAAAATACAGAAGATAAGTGGCAGATATTTAATAGGAGTAGAACCTTGATCATCATCATCCCTGCAACGTAAAATAGACAAATAATAAAGATTATAGTTTTAAAAAAGGATCTAGTAAGCTTTAGTTAAGTGTGACATGGTTGCCTGAAATAGGATTTATTCCATTGCAACTTTGCATTGTTCCACATTCTTGTTATATCTTGTTATTATCAGTCAATTGGAGGTATGTATGGGAGTATCACTTTCTCAGGTGGCACTAGTGGTAAATAACTCACCAGCTAATGCAAGAGACTCAAGAAATGTGGGTTCAATCCCTGGGTCAGGAAGATCCCCTAGAGATGGGAATGGCAACCCACCGCAGTATTCATGCCTGGAGAATCCCACAGGCAGAGGAGCCTGGAGAGCTATATAGTTCATGGGGTTGCAAAGAGTCAGACACTACTGAAGCAACTTAGCATCCATTCATGCATAGGAGTATCACACTGACGTTTTATTTTCCATTTTCCTCATGATACATGACATTAATAGCTCAATTGGTAAATAATCTGCCTGCAATGCAGGAGACCCTGGTTCTATTCCTGGGTCAGAAAGATCCCTTGGAGAAGGGATAGATTACCCACTCTAGTATTCTGGCCTAGGTAATTCCATGGGGTCACAAAGAGTTGAACACAACTAAGTGACTTTCACTTTCACTGAATATCAGACTCTTTTATGAAGTTCTTGTTCAATTATTTAATCCATTTTTTAAATTGTATTTCTCTTACTTATCTGTAAGAGTTTTTAATGTATTTCAAGATATGATTTATTTGAAAACAAACACACAGGGAGATTTAAGAGTGGCAGAAGAGTAGGTGGATGTGGAGTACATCTCTCTCCATGGATACATCAAGAAATCAACTTCAGAAACAGAAGTGCATGCAAAGCACCAAGTGAGAGCAGATAGGAGTACCTGACGAGCAGAAAAAAACAAACAAACAAACATAGAACCACACAAAACTTCGTAGGATGAAGGAACTAGGGGGAAAAACAAGAGTATTAGTAAGATTGACCCTTCCCTTGGTGGGTGGGGGAACTGTTCCCCACAGTGGGGCAATTGTCTGACTCAGAGGAGAAACGTTCAAGTTTGAGAGTGAAACAGTTGATCTGTGGCAGCTTAAATGGAATGAGAATCAGATAGTCCTTGCCACAGCCATATATACTCTGGACAGGGACACAGGCCTCCTGGAAGGCATAGCAGCTGGGAGATGCAGTTTAGGGATTGTGGAGCAATCGCAGGGTGAGGGTTGTTGTTGACTGAAGAGAGATGGATTGAAGGGATGGGAGGGAGGAGATTGTGGTAGAAAATGCTGGTGGAGGAAAACCAGGTAGCCATGGAACCAAGGTGATACTGCTGAGTCACACGTAGGGAATGGAGTTATCACCATAGCCTCTCTCTCTCCCGACAAGCCAGCATTAGCAGCTGAACAACAGAGAGGCTGGCTCAGAGAGTGCCTGAAGCACTGAACTACAGAGTAGGATCCCACCGTGGGTGTTCTTTTAAGTGACTGATGTGCCAATACGGAGTAGGACCCCAGCCAGAGGGTCCCTTCTATGCACCTGATGCAATGAACAACAGAGAAGGACCCCAGGTAAGGGAGCCCTCTAAATGCCTGAAGGGGGAGAGCTACGGATAAAGACTGGCCAAAGAGGCCTTCTGATTACCAGCTAAAAGAGGGTCGAAAAAAGACTAATAGGGCCATAACTCCTGCAGCACAGGCAGTCCATATAACTGCACACTTAGTGCTACCAGGGTCCCTGTAAGCCAAGAAGCTGTGCCACCTTCATACTCCACTCTCACTGGGGCAGAGCTTCAACAGGCAAAACAAGGCCTTGTGTCTATGCACAAAGGGTCACTTCAGTCATGTCCAACTCTTTGCAGCCTTGTAGACTGTGGCATGCCAGGCTTTTCTATCAAGGGGGTTAGTATTGGTCAATACTGGTTGCCATATCCTTCTAGAGCACTATATTTTCTGGTGTCATAGCTGTCAACTCCCATGAGAACCTGGTGCTGCAAGAACCCCTGTGAGTCAAGCAACTGTACCACCTCTACACTTGGACCTCACAGGGGCAAACCCAAGTCCTCCAGGTCAGTCTCAGGAGCAAACTTCAGTGGACAACCCACAAGCAGAGGTGGAAATAAAACCACATTTGAAACCCAGGAACAGTCTGGCTGAGGAAGAAGACCCAAAACCTTCCCACCAGCTGTACAAGCTTCAAATTAAATCCACATTATCAACTAGGCATACTCTATGGTTATGGAATATACAAAAAGCCATTGAGAGCTCTCACCAAACAACAACAACAACAACAACAATACAACCCACCACCACCAACAACAATAAAAAAACACACTCATTCTGATAGCTGTGGATTGGAGGCAAGAACACAGAATTAGAATCTGAGCTGCCCCCACAACAGGTCCAGAGATCAGCACAACGTTGGAAGGCATCCTAGGGAGGTGACGTGGACTATGACTCCTAGCAAAGAAAAGGACTCTGACAGCAGTGAGTCAGAGTCAAGAAAAATATTTATCATTCCTAAGTTTTTTGACTTCTGTTTATTTCTTTGGATTTTTTTTTTTTCTGATTTTTCCAACCTCTGTTCTAGCTGTCAATTTTATTGGCACTATGAAATCTAATTAGGCATTTCATTTTTTTTTTTTGCTCACATTTTTTATTGTTGTTATAAAGCTCTGCCTATATGTTGGGCTTTTGAGGTTCTTTGGAGTTTTCCTTTTTTTCTTTTTCCTGATTTTTAATTTTTTAAACCTATGTTTATTTTGTCTACATTTATTCCTTTGTTTGTTTTTCTTACTGTTTTTTCCCCCTTGCAATTAATCTTTAACATATATAAATCTACTTTATCTACCTCTATTTAACTTTGCATGTCTATTCTTTCTTTTTTTTTACTTTCTTTCCTCTCAACATATTTGCTAGTTTTGTTCCCATTGCTTTATTTCCCACTTGGCACCTTGCTTTAGTTTTGATTTCCAGTTTGTGCTTCAGTTAGTTTTGTTCTTAACTGGTAAGTATACTTTTTTATTTTCTCTGTTTGCCAGGTCAATCTATTGTACTTTATTTAAGCTGTACTGTTCTGACTTCACTTATGGGTGTATATTAAATGATTTTAATTATTAGTTGCCTGATTTTATAACTGTAATTTGTCTGGGGTTCATCTTTGGCTTTATGCTTTTGGATATTTGTTTTAAGCTCAATTAATGCCATAACAAACCACTTATGGAATCTTCATTCATACCAGAGATCAAACCCTGAGCCTTTGGAGTGTGAGAAATGATTCAAAAACTCTAGAATACCAGAGAACTAACCCTAGGGAGTATAAAATAGTGATAACTCACACAAAGGAAACCACTTGAATACAATGCCCAGAATCATCCAAGCACCAGTAGCACTCTGTGCAGGACACCTCTTCTAAACAATAAACAAAATAAAAATACAAACCCAATCATCAGCAGACAGGATTACCATCTCACTCAGCCTTGCTCATGAGGAAAATCAAACAAACTAACAAACAAACAAAAACTCAGCAGAAATCTCATGCTATACAAACCACTAGGTCTACCTTAGGAGGGCAGAAACCGAAAGGAAAATAGAATTCAACCTTGAAGCCTGGGAAAGGAGACCTCAAATACAATAAATTAAAAAAAAAAAAGAAAGAAAATACAGAGAAATACTACACAAATGAAGAAACAATTTAGAAACATAGAAGTCTGAATGAATGAAGAGGAAATAGGCAAACTACCTGAAAAAAAAATTCAGAATAATGATAATAAAGATGATAAAAACCTTGAAAACAAAATGGAGACAATACAAGAATCATTAACAAACCTAGAAGGATTAAAGAATAAACATACAGAGACAAACAACACAATTACTGAAATTAAGAATACTCTGTAAGGAATCAATAGCAGAATTTATGAAGCTGAATAAAAAATCAGTGAGCTGGAAGATAAAATGGTGGAAATAACCTCTGAAGAGCAGAATACAGTAAAAAGAATGCAAAGAACTAAGCATAGTCTCAGAGACCTCTGAGACAATATCAAATACACCAACATTCAAATTATAAGGGTCCCAGAAGAAGAAGAGAAAAAAGAAAAGGCATGAGAAATTTTTTTAAAGAAATTATAGTTGAAAATTCCCGCAACATGGAAAAGGAAATAGCCAATTAACCTGAAGAGGTACAAAGAATTCCATACAGGTTAAACCCAAGGAGAAAGACATCAAGACACATTCTAATCAAACTAACAAAGACTAAACACAAAGAAAGAATATTAAAAGCAGCAAGGGAAAGGGAACAAGGAACATACAATGGAAACTCATATGTTTAACAGCTGATCTTTCAGCAGCAGGTCTGCAGGCCAGAAGGGAATGGGAGGGTATATTTGAAATACTGAAAGGGAAAAATATACAAGCTAGATTACTGTACCTGGTAAGGATCTTATTCAAATTGATGGAGAAATAAAAACTTTTCAGACAAGAAAAAGTCAAGAGAATTCAGTACCAACAAACTAGTATTACAACAAATGTCAAAGGGACTTATATAGTCAAGAAATACAAAAGTGGAAAAGCAATCTGCAAAATCAACCCCAAACAATTAAGAAAATGACAATAGAAACATATATGTCAACATTTACTTTAAATGTAAATGGATTAAGTGCTCCAAACAAAAGACACAGACTTGCCAAATGGATACAAAAATAAGACCCATATATATACTGTCTAAAAGAAACCCTCTTCAGACTTAAAGATACATATAGACTGAGGGGAAGAGGATGGAAAAATATATTCCACATAAATGGGAAGCAAAAGAAAACTGGAGTAGCAATCCTCATATCAGACAAAATAGATCTTAAAATAAAGAAGATGACAAGAGATAAAGAAGGCCACTACATAATGATCAAGGGATCACTCCAAAAGGAAGATATCTCCAAAGAAGACGTACAGATGTCTAACAAACACATGAAAAGATGTTCAACATCACTCATTATCAGAGAATGCAAATCAAGACCACAATGAGGTACCACTTCACACCAGTCAGAATGGCTGTGATACAAAAGTCTACAAGCAATAAATATTGGAGAGGGTGTGGAGAAAAGGGAACCCTCTTACACTGTTGGTGGGAATGCAAACTAATACAGTCACTATGGAGAACAGTGTGTAGATTCCTTAAAAAACTGAAAATAGAACTACCTTATGGCCCAGCAATCCCACTGCTGGGCATACACATCGAGGAAACCAGAATTGAAAGAGACACGTGTACCTCAATGTTCATCGTAGAACTGTTTATAATAGCCAGGACATGGAAGCAACCTAGATGCCCATCAGCAGATGAATGGATAAGAAAGCTGTGGTACATATACACAATGGAGTATTACTCAGCCATTAAAAAGAATACATTTGAATCAGTTGAATGAGGTGGATGAAACTGGAGCTGATTATACAGGTGAAGTAAACCAGAAAGAAAAACAGCAATACAGTATACTAACACATATATATGAAATTTAGAAAGATGGTAATGATAACCCTGTATGCGAGACAGCAAAAGAGACACCGATGTATAAAACAGCCTTTTGGACTCTGTGGGAGAGGGAGAGGGTGGGATGATTTGGGAGAATGGCATTGAAACATGTGTACTATCATATAAGAAATGAATCGCCAGTCTAGGTTCAATACAGGATACAGGATGCTTGGGGCTGGTGCACTGGGATGACCCAGAGAAATGATATGGGGAGGGTGGTGAGAGGGGGATTCAGGATTGAGAACTCATATATGCCTGTGGTGGATTCATGTCAATGTATGGCAAAACGAATACAGTATTGTAAAGTAAAAAATAAATAAATAAAAAATAAAGAGCAAAAAAAAAGGAAGATATCTATGCACTCAACATAGGAGCACCTCAGTAACATAATAATAGTTGGAAACTTTAACACTCCACTCAAACCAGTGGATCACCAAAATAGAACATTAATAAGGAAACATGTCTTAAATGATACATTAGATGAGGAGGATCTCATTGATATCTTCAGGACATTCTATCTAAATGCAGAGGAATACACCTTCTTTGCAAGTGCACATGGAACATTCTCCAGGAGAGATGACATCTTAGGTCATAAATCAAACCTCAGTAATTTAACAAAATTGAAATCTTGTCAGTCATATTCTCTGACATAAATGTTATGAGACTAGATATCAATCACAAGAAAAAAACTGTAAGAAACATAAGCACATGGAGATTAAACAATTCGTTTCTAAATAACCAACAAGTAACTAAAGAAATCAAAAGGGAAATAAAATTTTCTAGAAAAAATGACAATGAAAACAGGACAACTCAAAACCTATGGGATACAGCCAAAGCAGTTCTAAAGGGAAGGTTATAGCAATATAATCCTTACCTCAAGAAACAAACCAAAAAAAAAGTCATCGAATAGACAACCTAACTTTACCCCTGAAACAACTGGAATAATAATAATAAGAAGAACAACAAAAAAGCCCCAAATTAATCGAAGGAAAGAAATCTTAAAGATCCTAGCAGAAATAAATGAAAAAGAAATGAAAGAAACAATAATAAAGATTACTAAAACTAAAAACTGGTTCTTTGAGATGACAGACAAAATTGACAAACCTTTAGCCAGACTTGTCAAGGAAAAAAGAGAAGAATCAAATAATAAAATTACAAATTAAAAAAGAGAGGTTATAACAGACAAAGCAGAAATACAAAAGATTATGAGACTATTATGAACAGCTAAATGGCAATACAATGGATAACTTGGAAAGAATGGACAGATTCTTAGAAAATTTCAATCTTTCAAGACTAAAACACAAAAACATACAAATTATGAACAACCCAATTACAAGCACTGAAATTGAAGCTGTGATCAAAAATCTCTCCCAAAACAAAAAGCTAGGACCAGATGGCTTCACAGGAGAATTCTGTGAAACATTTAGAGAAGAGTTAAAGCCTATCCTTCTAAAACTCTTTCAAAAAATTGTAGAGGAAGAAATACTTTCAAACTCATCCTATGAGGCCACCAACACCCGGATACCAAAACCAGACAAAGACAATACAAAGAAGAAAACTAAAGGCCAATATCACTGATGAACATAGATGCAAAAATCCTCATCAAAATTTTAGCAAACAGAATTCAGAATTCATCAAAAACTCATATACCATGATCAAGTTTGGTTTATTTCAGGGATGCAAGGATTCTTCAGTATAAGCAAACTATCAATGTAATACACCATATTAACAAACTGAAGATGAAAACCATATGATAATCTCAATAGATACAGGAAAAGCCTTTTATATAATTCAGGACCCATTTATGATTAAAACTTCAAAAAATGGACATAAAAGGACATAGTAAAGGCCAACATAGTAAAGGCCATATATAATAAGCCTACAGCAAACACTATTCTCAATGGTGAAAAACTGAACGCATTCCCCCTAAGATCAGGAACAAGACAAAGGTATCCACTTTCACAACTATTATTCAACATAATTCTGGAAGTCATAGCTATAACAATCAAAGAAGGAAAAGAAATAAAAAGAATCCAGATTGGAAAAGAAGAAGTAAGGCTCTCATTGTTTGGAGATGATGTGATACTGTACATAGGAAATCCTAAAGATAATATCAGGAAATTCTAGAGCTAATCAGTGAATTTAGCAAAATTGCAGGATACAAAAATCAGTACACAGAAATCACTTGCATTTCTATATGCTAAGAATGAAAAATCAGAAAGAGAAATTAAGGAATCAATCCCATTCACGATTGCAACAAAAAGATAAAATATCTAGGAATAAACTTACCTAAGGAGACAAAAGAAGTGTACATGGAAAATTATAAGACACTAATGAAGGAAATCAAAGATGATATAAACAGATAGATATTCCATGTTCATGGGTAGGAATATTTAACATTATGAAAATGACTATACTGCCAAATGTGATCTATAGATTCAATGTGATCCCTATCAAATTACTAAAGACATTTTCCACAGAATTAGATCAAAAAATTCCAAAATTCGTATGGAAACAAAAGAAAGAAGAATGGAGCTGGTGGAATCAATATTCTTGACTTCAGGTTAAAATGCAAAGCTACAGTCATAAGACAGCATGGTACTGTCACAAAAACAGAAATATAGACCAATGTAACAAGATAGAAAATCCAGAAATAAACCCATGCACCTATGGGTACCTTATTGTTGACAAAGGAGGCAAGAATATACAATGGGGCAAAGACAGCCTCTTCAATAAACGGTGCTGGGAAAACCGGGCAGCTACATGTAAAAGAATGAAATTAGAACACTTTCTAACACCACACAGAAAGATAAATTCAAAATGGATTAAAGACCTAAATGTAAGACCAGAAACTATAAAACTCTTAGAGGAAAATATAGGCAGAACACTCGACATAAATCGAAGCAAGATCTTCTATGACCCACATCCTAGGTTAATGGAAATAAAAAAAAGAAGCAAACAAGTGGGACCTGATTAAACTGAAAAGCTTTTATACAGCAAAGGAGACTATAAGCAAGGTGAAAAGACAATCCTCAGAACGGGAGAAAACAATAGCAAATGAAAAAACTGACAAAGCATTAACTTCCAAGTTATACAAGCAGCTCATACATCTCAATACCAGAAAAACCAACAACCCAATCAAAAAGTGGGAAAAGACCTAAATAGACATTTCTCCAAGGAAGACATACATATGGCTAATAAACCCATGAAAAGATGCTCAACATCACTCATTACTAGATAAATGCAAGTCAAAACTACAATATCACCTCACACCAGTAAGAACGACCATCATCAAAAATTCTACAAGCAATAAATGCTGGAGAGGGTGTGGTGAAAGGGAATGCTCTTGCACTGTTGGTGGGAATGTAAATTGATACAGCCACTATGGAAGATGGTATGGAGATTCCTTAAAAAACTAGGAATAAACCACCATATGACCCAGCAATCTCACTCCTAGGCATATACCCTGAAGAGACCAAAACTGAAAAAGACATATGTATCCCATTGTTCATGTGGCATTATTTACAATAGTTAGAACACGGAAGCAACTTAGATGTCCATCGACAGATTAATGGATAAAGACATTGTTGTAAATATACACAATGGAATATTACTCAGCCAGAAAAAGGAATACATTTGGGTCAGCTCTAATGAGGCGGATGAACCTAGAATCTATTATGCAGAGTGAAGTAAGTCAGAAAGAGAAAGATAAATATCATATTCTAATGTATATACATGAAATCTAGAATAATGGTGCTGAAGAATTTATTCAAAGGGTAGCAATGGAGAAACAGGCATAAAGAATAGACTTATGGACATGGTGAGAGGGGAGGAGAGGGTAAGATGCATGCAAAGTGTAACATGGAAACTTATATTATCCTGTGTAAAGTAGATGGCCAATGGGAATTTGCCATATGGCTCATGGAAGTCAAACAGCAGCTCTCTGTCACCCTGGATGGTTGGGATGAGGAAGGAGATGGTAGAGGGGTTCAGGAGGAAGGGGATATATATATATATATATATATATATATATATACACACACACACACATACACACACACAGGAGGAAGGGGATATATATATATATATATATACACACACACACACATACACACACACACACACACACACACACATACATACACACGGCTGATTCATGTTGAGGTTTGACAGAAAACAACAAAATTCTGTAAAACAATTATCCTTCAGTAAAAAATAAATTAATTTAAAAAAGCAAACACAAATTGAAAGAAACAAGAGGCAAATGAGACAGTATAGCAGAAAAGAACTTAAAAATCTGAAGGAAATGATCCATGTGAAGAGATGCAGAGTTAGATAATTTCCAATTATTACAAGATGTTATAAAATAGAATCACAACAGGAAAGAGCAATTAAAAAAATAGTAATAGAGAATTAAACATTTATTAGTTAACTGGCTTCCCTGGTAGCTTACACAGTAAGAACCTGCTTACAATGCAAGAGAACTGGGTTTGATCCCTGGATTTGGATGATCACCTGGAGAATGGAATGGCTACCAACTCCAGTGTTCTTGCCTGGAGAATTCCATGAACAGAGGAGCCTGGTTGGCTACAGTGCATGAGATCACAAAAGAGTTGGACATGACTGAGTGACTTTCACTTTAAAGATTCAAGAAAGTTTCCAAAAAGAGAATTAAAATGCATTAGAAGTAACTGAAATAAATTCAGAGAAAATATAGAAAAATTAAATGACCAATTTATGATATTAAAGATTCAAATTAAAAAAAAAGATTCAAATTTTAAGAAGTGATGTTATAGAAAATCAGTGACACATTACAAATTGTAGGAGACAAGGCCTAAGAGAAGGTCTAATATTGTTAGGAATTAAGAAAAAAACAATTCATGCAAGTGATCATGAACCTATTACTGATAATTCGCAGCTGCTATAGCTGGAAACTAGAAATATAGAGAAAAACACATTCAGTATTCTGTGAAAAATATTCCATAACTAAAATATCAGTCAATATTCCCATAGTCAAAAAATGTAAATATCAACTCACAATTTAAAATACATTGTCCTATATTTTTAGAAATATTTGTTGCTGTTCAGTCACTCAGTCCTGTCCAACTCTTTGTGACCTCATGGACTGCAGCACACCAGGCTTCCCTCTCCTTCACCATCTCCTGGAGTTTGCTCAAACTCATATCCATTGACTTGATGATGCCATTCAACCATCTCATCCTTTGTTGCCCACTTCTCCTCCTGCCCTCAATCTTTTCCAGTATCAGGGTCTTTTCCAGTGAGTTGGTTCTTCACATCAGTTGGCCAAAATATTGGAGGCTCACTTTCAGCAATAGTGCTTGCAGTGAATATTCAGGGTTGACTTCCTTTAGGATTGACTGGTTTGATCTCCATGCTGTCCAAGGGACTCTCAGGAGTCTTCTCCAGCACCACAGGTAATTTTCATGTATTTTTTTCCCTCTTAAACATTGCTTAATTTATTTTAAATGGGGTATAATTACTTTACAATACTGTGGTGGTTTCTGCTATTCATTGACATGAATTAGCCATGGGTGAACTTGTGTCCAACCATCCTGAAACAACCCCCGCAAACACACCACACTCCCCACCCCATCTGTCTGTGTTGTCCCAGAGCACTGGCTTTGCCCTGCTTCATATATCAAACATGTACTGGTCATCTATTTTGTATATGGTAATATTCATGTTTCAATGCAATTCTCTCAAATCATCCTACTGTCACCTTCTCGACCACAGAGTCCAAAGTCCGTTCTTTACATTTGTGCCTCTTTTGTTGCCTTGCTATAAGATCATCACTACTTCTTTCTAAATTCTATATATATATATGTGTGTGTGTGTTAATATGTAGTATTTGTGTTTCTCTTTCTGATTTACTTCACTCTGTATAATAGGCTCCAATTTCATCCATCTCATTAGCACTGACTCAAATGCCTTCTTTTTATAGCTGAGGAATATTCCATTGTGTATATGTACAACAACTTTCTTATCCATTCATCTGCCAATGGACACTCAGGTTGCTTCCATGTCCTAGCTATTGTAATCACTACTGGAATGAACATTGGGGTATATGTGTCTTTTTCAATTCTGGTTTCCTCAGTGTGTATGCCCAGCAGTGGGATTGTTGAGTCCTAGGGCAGTTGTATTCCCTGTTTTCTAAGAAATCTCCACACTGTTCTCCATAGTGGCTGTACCAGCTTGCATTCCCACCAACAGTGTGAGAGGCTTCCCTCTCCTCCACACTCTCTCCAGCATTTATTGTCTGCAGAATTTTTGATGGCATCATTCTGACCAACGTGAGATGATACCTCATTGTGGATTTGATTTGTATTTCTCTAGCAATGAGTGACGGAGAAGGCAATGGCATCCCACTCTAGTACTCTAGCCTGGAAAATCCCATGGATGGAAGAGCCTGGTAGGCTGCAGTCCATGAGGTCGCTAATAGTCAGACACGACTGAGCGACTTCACTTTCACTTTTCAGTTTTATACATTCAGTTCAGTTCAGTCCCTCAGTCGTGTCTGACTCTTTGCAACCCCATGAATCACATCACACCAGGCCTCCCTGTCCATCACCAACTCCCAGAGTTCACTCAAATTCATGTGCATCGAGTAGGTGATGCCATCCAGCCATCTCATCCTCTGTCGTCCCCTTCTCCTCCTGCCCCCAATCCCTCCCAGCATCAGAGTCTTTCCCAATGAGTCAACTCTGTGAATGAGGTGGCCAAAGTATTGGAGTTTCAGCTTTAGCATCAGTCCTTCCAATGGACACCCAGGACTGATCTCCTTTAGGATGGACTGCAGTTCAAGGATGGATCTCCTTGCAGTTCAAGGGACTCTCAAGAGTCTTCTTCAGCACCACAGTTCAAAAGCATCAGTTCTTTGGCACTTAGGTTTCTTCACAGTCCAAGTCTCACATCCATACATGACCACTGTAAAATCCATAGTCTTGGCTAGACAGACCTTTGTTGGTAAAGTAATATCTCTGCTTCTTAATATGATATCTAGGTTGATCTTATCTTTCCTTCCAAGGAGTTAGCTTCTTTTAGTTTCATGGCTGCAGTCACCATCTGCAGTGATTTTGGAGCCCCCCGAAATAAAGCCTGACACTGTTTCCACTGTTTCCCCATCTATTTCCCATGAAATCATGAGACTATGAACAAAGCTAGTTGAGGTGATGGAATTCCAGTTGAACTGTTTCAAATCCTGAAAGATGATGCTGTGAAAATGCTGCGCTCAATATGTCGGCAAATTTGGAAAACTCAGCAGTGGCCACAGGACTGGAAAATGTCAGTTTTCATTCCAATCCCAAATAATGCTCAGGAAATGGCAACCCACTCCAGTGTTCTTGCCTGGAGAATCCAAGGGATGGGGGAACCTGATGGGAGGCTGTCTATGGGGTCACACAGAGTCAGACACAACTGAAGTGACTTAGAAGCACCAGCAGCAGTAATGAGTGATATTCAGCATATTTTCATATATTTATTAGCCATATGTATGTTTTCTTTGGAGAAATGTCTGTTTAATTCTTTTGCCCACTTTTTCATCGCACTGTTTGTTTTTCTGGTATTGAGCTACAGTAGCTGTTTATATATTTTGGAGATTAATTCTTTGTCATTTGTTTCATTTGATATTATTTCTCTCACAATACCACAGTTTCAAAGCATCATTTCTTCAGTGCTCAGCCTTCTTTATGGTCCGACATTCACATCCATACATGACTACTGGAAAAAACACTTTTTTGACTGTATAGACCTTTGTCAGAAAAGTGATGTCTCTACTTTTTAATACAGATGTTTTAATGTCTAGGTTTGTCATAACTTTTCTTCTGAGGGGCAAGCCTCTTTTAATTTCCAGGCTGTAGTCACCATCTACAGTGATTTTGGAGCCCAAGAAAAAAAGTCTTTCACTGTTTCCATTGTTTCCCCATCTATTTTTAGTTAAGTGATGGGACCAGATATGTAATCCTAGTTCTTTGAATGTTGAGTTTTAAGCCAGTTTTTTCACTCTCCTATTTCACCTACATCAAGAGGCTATTTAGTTCCTCTTCACTGTCTGCAATTAGGGTTATGTTATCTGCATATCTGGGGTTACTGATATTTCTCCTGGCAACCTTGATTCCAGTTTGTGCTTCATCCAGCCTGGTATTTCACATGATGTACTCTACATAGAAGTTAAACAACCAGAGTGACAATGTATACATACATACATTTGACAAATGTATACATACATTCATTCTTAATGTGTAATACATACATGCATTTGACAAAGGTTGAGAGGAAGACTGAGGGGAATGTATTTGTAAGAGAGTTAAATTGTCATCCATCATAAAGGAAGCATATGAAGTTTTAAAATTAAGCAACAGCAGTGTATTGTTTCAATTATGGAGTTAAATATCAGGTAGTAGGAACAGCCAATTATAATACTATATAGATTATAATATGTAATATTATGTAGAACAGCTAAATAGTATTCTTTAATGATTAATAAGAATTGATTGAAAACTATCAATATTTTCAATGACTTACTAAGCTTTATAACTTCATAATTCCACTAAATTAACTTGTATGTATACACATATATGTTTATGGACTACATATATATATATATATATATTCAGTGGAAAATAAGTCATAAATTTATCAATAAGGAAACATTTACTAGATACTTGATATAGTCAGTTCTCATTAACTTGAGAGTATATGCACTCTTTTGTGGTGAAATTAATTAGCATTCATATGAAAAGTGATTGGTAGCAGTGACCAAGACTGAGAATTTGAAATGACAGATGAGTATATTAATATTTTAACATTATTCTGGTTAATATGCTATGCAATACTTAAGGGAATTGGAAAGCATGAAGAATTTGAGTAATTGAAATCATTTTTCATATGAATCTGGAAATCTGCAGAGATCAAAATGGAATGATTCCCTTGCGTTTGCTATTGTAAGGCAAGAATTAGCCCTACTAATTATTAGAAATAAAGAAGACTTAGAGAAGATAACATTAATATAATAATCTATTTAGGATTTCTTTATAGTTTGGTAGAAAGTGAAAGTGAACATTAGTCAGGCATGTCCGACTCTTTGTAACCCCATGGACTATACAGTCCATGAAATTCTCCAGGCCAGAACACTGGAGTAGGTAGGCTTTTACTTCTCTAAGGGATCTTCTCAATCCAGGGATCGAACCCAGGTCTCCCGAATTGCAGGTGAAATGTTTACCAGCTGAGCCACAAGGGAATCCTAGTTTGGCAGAAATATGACCCAAATGCTAAATCATCCATAGACATTGGATATATAAGATATGGTCATTTTAAAATTAAAGTTAATTGGACAAACTTCAAGANATGTCTCTACTTTTTAATACAGATGTTTTAATGTCTAGGTTTGTCATAACTTTTCTTCTGAGGGGCAAGCCTCTTTTAATTTCCAGGCTGTAGTCACCATCTACAGTGATTTTGGAGCCCAAGAAAAAAAGTCTTTCACTGTTTCCATTGTTTCCCCATCTATTTTTAGTTAAGTGATGGGACCAGATATGTAATCCTAGTTCTTTGAATGTTGAGTTTTAAGCCAGTTTTTTCACTCTCCTATTTCACCTACATCAAGAGGCTATTTAGTTCCTCTTCACTGTCTGCAATTAGGGTTATGTTATCTGCATATCTGGGGTTACTGATATTTCTCCTGGCAACCTTGATTCCAGTTTGTGCTTCATCCAGCCTGGTATTTCACATGATGTACTCTACATAGAAGTTAAACAACCAGAGTGACAATGTATACATACATACATTTGACAAATGTATACATACATTCATTCTTAATGTGTAATACATACATGCATTTGACAAAGGTTGAGAGGAAGACTGAGGGGAATGTATTTGTAAGAGAGTTAAATTGTCATCCATCATAAAGGAAGCATATGAAGTTTTAAAATTAAGCAACAGCAGTGTATTGTTTCAATTATGGAGTTAAATATCAGGTAGTAGGAACAGCCAATTATAATACTATATAGATTATAATATGTAATATTATGTAGAACAGCTAAATAGTATTCTTTAATGATTAATAAGAATTGATTGAAAACTATCAATATTTTCAATGACTTACTAAGCTTTATAACTTCATAATTCCACTAAATTAACTTGTATGTATACACATATATGTTTATGGACTACATATATATATATATATATATTCAGTGGAAAATAAGTCATAAATTTATCAATAAGGAAACATTTACTAGATACTTGATATAGTCAGTTCTCATTAACTTGAGAGTATATGCACTCTTTTGTGGTGAAATTAATTAGCATTCATATGAAAAGTGATTGGTAGCAGTGACCAAGACTGAGAATTTGAAATGACAGATGAGTATATTAATATTTTAACATTATTCTGGTTAATATGCTATGCAATACTTAAGGGAATTGGAAAGCATGAAGAATTTGAGTAATTGAAATCATTTTTCATATGAATCTGGAAATCTGCAGAGATCAAAATGGAATGATTCCCTTGCGTTTGCTATTGTAAGGCAAGAATTAGCCCTACTAATTATTAGAAATAAAGAAGACTTAGAGAAGATAACATTAATATAATAATCTATTTAGGATTTCTTTATAGTTTGGTAGAAAGTGAAAGTGAACATTAGTCAGGCATGTCCGACTCTTTGTAACCCCATGGACTATACAGTCCATGAAATTCTCCAGGCCAGAACACTGGAGTAGGTAGGCTTTTACTTCTCTAAGGGATCTTCTCAATCCAGGGATCGAACCCAGGTCTCCCGAATTGCAGGTGAAATGTTTACCAGCTGAGCCACAAGGGAATCCTAGTTTGGCAGAAATATGACCCAAATGCTAAATCATCCATAGACATTGGATATATAAGATATGGTCATTTTAAAATTAAAGTTAATTGGACAAACTTCAAGAGACTTCTCTGAAAATATCTGATGTTTGTAATATTCTTAATCTATTCTGTAATTTTTAATAGTTTTTTATTTTAATGGAAGATTATTACTGTTTTTTTTTTTTTTTCATTTCAATAAATTCAGTTCAGTAAATTAGAACCTTAAATATTGGGTTGACCAGAAAGATTGTTTGGAGTTCATGATACTATATTATGGGAAACCCTGAACAAATTTTCGTCAATTGTATACATACTTATTGGAGAAGGAAATGGCAACCCACTCCAGTATTCTTTCCTGGGACACACCATGGACAGAGGAGTCTGGCAGGCTACAGTCCACTGGATTGCAAGAGTCAGATGCGACTTAGTGACAAAACAACATATGTAGCCATATATTGTGAAACAAGTGGCTCTTTAATCAATGGCTACAATAACTCCATTTCTTTTTTCTTTCCTTCCTATTACTTACCATATTGAGCACACATTAGATGACAAGCATTGTGCTCGTGTTTTGAAATACACTTCTATTTAAATAACTCAGGGAGTTCTTTGGGCCATTTTTTGATTGGATCATTTATTTTTCTGGAATTGAGCTGTGTAAGTTGCTTGTATATTTTTGAGATNGTTGACTCATTGGAAAAGACTCTGATGCTGGGAGGAACTGGGAGCAGGAGGAGAAGGGGACAACCGAAGATGAGATGTTGGGATGTCATCAAGGACTCGATGGGCATGAGTCTGAGTGAACTCTGGGAGTTGGTGATGGACAGGGAGGCCTGGTGTGCTGCAATTCATGTAGTCACAAAGAGTCGGACACAACTGAGCGACTGAACTGAACTGAACTGAACTGAAGTATATACATAAATATTTGGTCTTACCATTAAAGGAAGCAGGACACTTCTGTTTATATCTATTGTGAATAATCAAAGATTATACATATACTTACATGTTCTAGAAAATACTAATAATTTTATCCTTTTTAGGCTTAAAGAAATAAGCTTGTTTCTCCTGTGATCCTTGACATTTATGGGGCTATTAGTCTACAAATATAGATAAAACAGTTCTGCTATATTTTCTCTTCATTAAGTTGAATGAGAAGTTTCTGTTTGCTTTTCTCTACAAGTAATAGGATAGATTAAGATAAAGGAGGAAAAAGAAATAAAAACAGTTTTGAGTAGTTAATTTTCAGTTCCAACACCACAGTCATCTCCAATGTGAAAATAGATAGAAGACTGGAAGCAGCAGGTTCCCCCTTCACTCCATAAGGAAGCCAAGTGAGTTTATGTGGCGAAACCATGTAAAGATCAGTTGTGTCTTTTGCTACTTAAAATGACATCGCAGTGCTCAAGAGGAAAATTAACTTGCATGGATCTAACCCAGTTCTTCCACTGTGAGAATTTACATTAATATTTTGTGTATAACTTGATCTATTATCCTCCTGATCTGAGGTTTAGAACAAAATATAATTTTTTTCCAGACTCTTCCAGATTTCATCAGAAGTGGAGCCAACTGGAACACTAAATTAAGCTCCATTTCTAACTTTTTTTATAGTAATTTGGATGTGATTATTCTTTAGCAGTGCAAGAGAGAGGACTCTATAATGAGGGCTTCTGGGATCTGAGCTATCCAGCATTTGGTTAAACTCTCACTGTGTTTTTGATTTGCCTCACCTTTGTGGTTACAAGGATATAATTGTTTTACATTTCCTGCCCCCTTTTATGTTAGCTATTTTTCTCAAAGGTCTCGTGAACTCTGTGTTTCCAGAATACATAGATATCTTGTGTTATATTTGTAATAACCAACTCTGATGGTTTGCCCTCCAAGAATGCAATAGATTTCTAGATTGTGTCCACTATCTAATGTATTAAAGAGATTTGCAGAATCTCCCTGAATATTTGCATGATCAATAATCCCCTGTAACAAGACAGGCTTCGTTAGAAATCATTCTCTTTACCATTATGTATGTTTTATTAGGAAACAACAAAGCTTTTTGTGGTAAATTAAAACTGATAATAACTAGTAAATAGATAATTTAATCTAGACGTCCCAAATAGTTTATCATGTTATTCTTTCCTCATTTCTAAAGCTGTCCCTCTACACATATTATCTCTATATTTTATGTGCCTCTTTTCAAGTATGTTAAAATGACTTAACATGAAACAAACTAATGTTATTTATATTTAGCTCACAAAGGTCTCAGTTGTTTAGTACAGCTTTTTTAAAAAAGGAAATGATGCTGCAGTAGTTCAAATGCAAAAGTTTCATCATCAAAAAAGTGTGATATTTAATTTAAAAATATACACTATTCCAGAAGGGCTGTACAGCAAGAATGCTTTTCTCTAAATCACTGTGCTATTATTTTCCAGGCAGCCTGGCCTGAGGTAATTAGTTTTGCTTCTCTTTGTGAAATCCATTGAGAACAGGTCAGTGGATAATGAATGTGAATCAGAAAATCTTCAGCACATTCATTTTTAAACAATTCTCTACAATGACTAGTTGTTTCTGGTGTGGTCCCCACTGAACAAGAGCAGCACAGGGGGCCAGGATGCCTGACCCTGGCTCCCCAGCACTGGGTGATGTGAAATCAGTTTTCTCCAGATTGTTTTAATATTTCAGCTTCTTCTCTAGTTAGACACACATAGACATTTTCTCTTCATTAATTTAAATTATGAAAACAAGGTGAGATTGATATCAAGTAATTTAAGAAGTCTGTTAGAAACATAACTCTTTGTAATCATTTGGGGATCAACCAAGAGACTTGAATGTTGCGTTTAAATTGAACAGTATGGAAAATAATCAAAGAGGGAAACTGGGAGGGTAAAGTGGGTTAGGTGTCACAATTTGTGCCTTAAAATAGTATTAACTTTATTTATGGGCTCCTTTGAGTAAAAAGAGTAGCAAAGATCATTTACAAAGAGTCCAAAGTGATCTGGTTATTTTCTCAAAGTAATTTTCAAATTTCATAGGAGGAATGTTTCATACAAAGCAAATATGAGAAATTTTCAATGATTCTACAAACACTGACGGATAATTACAGAAATTTTCATATATTTGTATTATATTAAATTCTTATAGTTAAGCAACTAGTAACTTACATTTTGTTAGTGACTACTTAATGAGAATTATTTTTCTCTTTTATTCAATTGAAGTATTGTTGATTTGTAACATTGTGCTAGTTTCAAGTAGAACAAAGTGGTTCAGATATTTATAAATATATGTATATATACACAAACACACATTTTTCTCAGGTTATCCTTTATTATAGATTATTATAAGACTGAATATTGTTTTGTCTTATGAAGTAAATCCTTGTTGCTCATCTATTTTATGTATAGTAAAGTTGTATATATTGTATTTGCCAATTTCAAACTCCTACTAATTTTTCTTTCCTCTGCTCTTTCCACTTTGGAAACCATAAGTTTGTTTTCTATGTCTTTGATTCTATTTCTGTTCTGTAAATAAATTCATATGTAACATTTTTTAGATCCACATAAAAGTGATATTGTATGATATTTGTATTCACCCAAATTATCTCACTTAGTATGATAATCTCTAGGTCCACCTATGTTGCTGCAAATGGCAATATTTTATTCTTTTTTATGACTAATATTCCACTGTATGTATGTATATGTATGTGTANGTAAATAAATTCATATGTAACATTTTTTAGATCCACATAAAAGTGATATTGTATGATATTTGTATTCACCCAAATTATCTCACTTAGTATGATAATCTCTAGGTCCACCTATGTTGCTGCAAATGGCAATATTTTATTCTTTTTTATGACTAATATTCCACTGTATGTATGTATATGTATGTGTACATATATACATATGTGTGAATATATGTGTGTGTGTGTGTGTGTGTGTGTGTATATATATATATATATATATCATATCAATTCATTCATCTGTCAGTGGACACTTAGGTTGCTTCCATGACTTGGCTACTGTAAACAGTGCTGCTGTGAATATTGGGGTATATGTGCCTTTCAAATTAGTTTTCATCTTTTCCAGATATATGCCCAGGAGTGTGATTGATGGATCATGTGGTAGCTCTGTTTTTATTTTTTAAGGAACTTTCATACTGTTTTTCATAATGGTTGCCGCAATTTGCATTCCTACCACAACAGGGCTTCCCTGATAGCTCAGTTGATAAAGAATTTGCCTGCAATGCAGGAGACCGTGGTTCAGTTCCTGTGTCAGGAAGATCCCCTGGAGAAGGGATAGCATACCCGTTCCAGTATCCTTCGGCTTCCCTTGGGGCTCAGCTAGTAAAGAATCACCTGAAATGTGGAAGACCTGGGTTTGATCCCTGGGTTGGGAAGATTCTGTGGAGAAGGGAAAGGCTACCCACTGCAGTATTCTGGCCAAGAGAAGTCCATAGACTGTATAGTACATTGGGTCACAAAGAGTTGGACACGACTGAGTGACTTTCTGTTCAGTTCAGCTCAGTCACTCAGTCGTGTCTGACTTTTTGTGACCCCAGGAACTTCAGCCTGCCAGACCTCCCTGTCCATCACCAAATCCCGGGGTCCAACCAAACCCATGTCCATTGAGTCAGTGATGCCATCCAACCATCTCATCCTCTGTCGTCCTCTTCTCCTGCCCTCAATCTTTCCCAGCATCAGGGTCTTTTCAAATAAGTCAGCTCTTTGCCTCAGGTGGCCAAAATATTAGAGTTTCAGCTTCAACATATGTCCTTCCAATGAATACTCAGGATTGATCTCCTTTAGGATGGACTAGATGGATCTCCTGGCAGTCCAAGGGACTCACAAGAGTCTTCTCCAACACCACAGTTCAAAAGCATCAATTCTTCAGGGCTCAGCTTTCTTCACAGTCCAACTCTCGCATCCATACATGACCACTGGAAAAACCATAGCCTTGATTAGATGGATGACAAGGTAATGTCTCTGATTTTTAATATTCTGTCTAGATTGGTCATAACTTTCCTTCCATGGAGTAAGCGCCTTTTAATTTCATGGCTGCAGTCACCATCTGCAGTGATTTTGGAGCCCAGAAAGTAAAGTCAGCCACTGTTTCCACTGTTTCCCTGTCTGTTTCCCATGAAGTGGTCAGATCGGATGCCATGATCTTCATTTTCTTAATGTTGAGCTTTAAGCCAACGTTTTCATTCTCCTTTTTCACTTTCATCAAGAGGCTCCTTAGTTCCTCTTCACTTTCTGCCATAAGGGTGGTGTCATCTGCATATCTGAGGATCTTGATATTTCTCCTGGCAATCTTGATTCCAGCTTGTGCTTTTTCCAGTCCAGCATTTCTCATGATGTACTCTGCATATAAGTTAAATAAGCAGGGTAACAATATACAGCCTTGACGTACTCCTTTTCCTATTGCAACCAGTCTGTTGTTCCATGCCAAATTCTAACTGTTGTTTCCTGACCTACATATAGGTTTGTCAAGAGGCAGGTCAAGTGGTCTGGTATTCCCATCTCTCTCAGTATTTTCCACAGCTTATTGTGATCCACACAGTCAAAGGCTTTGGCATAGTCAATAAAGCAGAAATAGATGTTTTTCTGGAACTCTCTAGCTTTTTTGATGATCCAGCGAATGTTGGCAATTTGATCTCTGGTTCCTTTGCTTTTTGTAAAACCAGCTTGAACATCTGGAAATTGGTGGTTCATGTATTGCTGAAGCCCAGCTTGGAGAATTTTGAGCATTACTTTACTAATTTGTGAGATGAGTGCAGTTGTGGGATAGTCTGAGCATCCTTTGGCATTGCCTTTCTTTGGAATTGGAATGAAAACTGACCTTTTCCAGTCTTGTGGCCACTGCTGAGTTTTCCAAATTTTCTGGCATATTGAGTGTGGCACTTTTACAGCATCATCTTTCAGAATTTGAAATAGCTCAACTGGAATTCCATTACCTCCACTAGCTTTGTCCATAGTGATGCTTCCTAATACTCACTTGACTTCACATTCCAGGATGTCTGGCTTTAGGTGAGCGATCACACCATCGTGATTATCTGGGTTGTGAATATCTTTTTCTTTTTTTTCACTAAATACTGTAGGATGGCTTCCTTTTCTCTCCACACTTTTCGTCATATATTATTTTCAGGCTTCTTGATGATAGCCATTCTGACCAATGTGAAGTCATATCTCACTATGGCTTTGATTTGCACTCTTTATTAATGATGTTGAGCATCTATTCATGTCCCTGTAGCTTATTTATGTGTTTTCTTTGGAGGAATGTCTATTTGGCTCTTCTACCCAATTTTTCTTTATATATATATATATTAAGTTGTATGAGCTGTTTATATATTTTGGAAATTAAGCCCTTGTTGGTTGCATCATTTACAAATATTTTTCTCCCAATTTATAAGTTGTCTTTTCCTGTTGATGGTTTCCTTTGCTGTGCAAGTGTATTAAAGTCTAATTAAATTTGTTTATTTTTACTTCTATTTCTTTTGCCTTGGGAGACTTATCTAAGAAAGCATTGCTATAATTTATGTCAGAGTATGTTTGCCTATGTTCTTTTCTAGGATATTTATTGTGTCACATCTTATATGAAGGTCTTTAAGACACTGAGTTTATTTTTGTGTACAGTATGAAGGAGTGCCTTAATTTATTTGGTTTAATAAAGCTGTCAGTTTTCCCACCATCACTTGCTGAAGAAACTGTATTTTGTCCATTATATATTTTTGACTCTTTTGTCAAAGATTAATTAGCCAGAGGTGTGTGGACTTATTTCTGGACTCTCTACTGAACTCCATTGAGGTATATGTCTGTTTTTGTGTCAATGCCACACTCTTTTGATTATTATAGTTTTGTATTATTATTTAAAGTCTAGGAAGGTTATGCCTGAAGTTTGTTCATTTTCTTTAGGATTTCTCTGGAAATTCTGGGTATTTTATGGTTGCAAATTTGAAGATTATTTGTTCTAGGTTTGTGAAATATGTCATGGGTAATTTGAAAGGGAATGTATTTAATCTGTAGATTGCTTGGGATAGTATGGCCATTTTAACAATAATTCTTCCAACCCAAGAGTATGATATATCTTTTCTTTTCTTTGAATCATTATTAGTTTCTTTTATCATTGTTTTATTGTTCTTAACATACATGTCTTTCACCTCTTTAGGTTTATTTCTAGGTTTTTTTTTTTTTGAATGTGATTTTAATTTTTTAATTTCTCTTATGTTTCATTGTTAGTGTAAGAAATTGCAGGAGATTATATTAATCTTATATTTGCTACTTTGCTAAATTTATTAGTTCTATTAATTGTGTGGAATCTTTAAGTTTTTCTATATAAAGTATCATGTCATCTGCATACAATGATGATTTTACCTCTTCTATTCTTAGTGGTAGAGAAGACAATGGCACCCCACTCCAGTTATTCTTGCCTGGAAAATCCCATAGATGGAGGAGCCTGGTGGGCTGCAGTCCATGGAGTCGCTAAGAGTCGGACACAGCTGAGCAACTTCACTTTCAAGCATTGGAGAAGGAAATGGCAACCCACTCCAGTGTTCTTTCCTGGAGAATCCCAGGGATGAGGGAGCCCGGTGGGCTGCTGTCTATGGGGTCTCACAGAGTTGGACACGACTGAAGCAACTTAGCAGCAGCAGCAGAATTCCTAATGGGAAACTAAATAAGGAAATTCTAAATAAGGAAATTAATGAATGTAGTATAGGTAATACATAATAATTAACGTTCTGATTCTTAAAAACCATAAGAAACATATTAAACACTCTCATTTTACTATACCCATTTAAAAAAAATTTTATAAGTTTATAATAGCAAGACTTTTTTTTTTTTTTTTTCCAAAACAGAACCTCATTCTTTTTCTTGCCTCCATGCTAACTGAGGACTGTGGCAGTAGGCAGCCTTATGACCTAAGAAAAATAAAATTTGTTAGGGAGGCTCTATCCTTGCTGGAATAAGATTGGACCTGATGAGGGAAGTCTGGTATTTATGCCAGTTACTAATGCCAAGAGATCACTTTCAGGTTGGCATGCTTCCGGGTGAAGGCCTAACTTCTATTCCTAGGAAGATATAAGCTCCAACAGATGTATCCAATGACAATAGTCATGGCCAGAGAGTAATAATATCCATGCCACAGATTCACATTGAAGATGCAATAGTCAGCCAACTAGGCAATACCAAAGAGATCCTAAAAAGTATAAGCTTATCCTCAGAAGTATGGAAACTCTAGTGTGTGTAAGAATCAGGTGAGGTGTTTATTTAAATGCATTTTCCTTTGTGCACCTTCAAGAAATTATGATTCAACAGATGCATTTTAGAACTTAGGGGGCTGCATTTATAAAATATTTGCTTTTAATTTTAGAAATTCTGAGATTTATGGAAAACTTATGAAAATACAAGAGAGAGTTCCTATTTCTCTGCCACCCCAATCCCTAGGGAGCTATGCTTTACTGACTAAGCATAATACTGATGCATGTATTTTGAAACTCATATTGAGAAGTATTGAGTTAGACTATTGAGGAAGCAGAGTGGGGAGTGTTTGGATTTCAGACACAGCTTGCTCTTTCTGGGCACATCAAAACCTGGATTGTTGGAATAATAGCCCAAAGTGTCATCAGGCTGCAGTGATGAGAATTATAGAGAACTTATTAATAATAGCCATTGCCCTTGAAATGCCAGGACTAGAAATGTCAATAGATTGTAGGTCCTTCAAGATTTTTGAGAATGAGGTTGCTGATATATTTCCTTCTTCATATGGAATAGTATGGTCCTGAGCCTCTGGTGGGAGATTTTGTAATCTCCCACCAAGTAATGTTAACCAGGAAATCAAAGGAATAAGGTTTTCTTTAAATATATTGGGCCATATCTAGTAAGACTAGATATGTCTTACTTAAATATCTCATTCATTCATCAAGTTCTTTGATATAATGATATTACTTACTCATATGGTTCTCTAAATAGCCAGGAGGCTTCTGTTACTGCAAAATGAAAAGAAGTCTTCAAACTATAAATTATGTGCCTATTTTCTTGCTTTCATAGTACTATTATTGTATCATTCTGTATACTTTGTTTTAGGCGTACAAATAAAATACCCCTTAAAAAGTGAGGGTTGAAGATCAAAATAACCCAAAATGGAGCCAAGAAATGTAATCTGTAACTTTGTTTATAATTTTTAAAGCAATGCTGAACAGATACTTCTGAACTTTTTTTTATAAAATAATTTAATACTTTATGGACTAGTCTAATGTTTTAATGGATGTATCATAGAATTTAATGTAATTCACTGTAATGAGAGAACTGTTAGTTTTCTGACAATGCTGTGACATCTGAATTAATCTGTATGAAATGTCAGTAATAATAATAGCCATTAGTAAATACTGCATATGATTGAATCAACAATAATTTAAAATAATCTTTTGTTTCTATGAAATCACATATAACCAGGCAGAGATGTCATTTTCTTATGCTTAGTATGGCAATGAATTTTGAAGTAGAGCACATCATACAAGTTTCTCAAAAGATTTAATTTGTATTGCCTAAACTTACCTCGATAGCATATTCAAAAGCAGAGACATTACTTTGCGGAGTAAGGTCCATCTAGTCAAGGCTATGGTTTTTCCTGTGGTCATGTATGGATGTGAGAGTTGGACTGTGAAGAAGGCTGAGCACTGAAGAATTGATGCTTTTGAACTGTGGTGGTGGAGAAGACTCTTTTGAATCCCTTGGACTGCAAGGAGATCCAACCAGTCCATTCTGAAGGAGATCAGCCCTGGGATTTCTTTGAAAGTAATGATACTAAAGCTGAAACTCCAGTACTTTGGCCACCTCATGAGAAAAGTTGACCCATTGGAAAAGACTCTGATGCTGGGAGGAATTGGGGGCAGGAGAAGAAAGGGACGACAGAGGATGAGATGGCTGGATGGCATCACTGACTCGATGGACGTGAGTCTTGAGTGAACTCCGGGAGTTGGTGATGGACAGGGAGGCCTGGCGTGCTGCGATTCATGGGGTCGCAAAGAGTCGGACATGACTGAGCAACTCAACTGAACTGAACTGAACTGAAACTTACATTTGTAAGAACAAATTCTTTTCCATGTGAATCTTTTAGAAATCAATGATTTAGCGATATAAGTTCACTTTATGCACTTTTATTTTTGAAAGTAAATTGAATGATCATAAAGTACTGAAACAACATACTATGTAAAATCTATGATACCAACCCGTCTTTGACTCTATTTTTAAAAATGGGACACTGTGATTGCCACTCTAACAGCTAAATCTACATTTTAGTAAGGGGTTACTTTGTATATAAATTTTTGAGTGTTTTCAAACCAAAGGTGCTTTTGGATTATTTCAGTATTATATTATTTTTGTGAAAAATAAAAGAAAAATAATGTTAACAATTAGGCACACCTACCATTCACATTAATCCTTAGTGACTTATGTAGCAGCAAAAGCAGATGGTAAAGCTGAAATATTGTCTAATTCAGAATAGTTGAATCTTACCTATAGGTAGAAGGTGAAGTAAACTTGATAAAAAATTTTTTTTGAAAATTTGAAAAAATCATAGTGTAACAGTCTACCCTTCCTGTATTATTTTGAAGATAGATATGTCTAAAAAAGACCAAATTATGACTGGGAGCCAAAGCTGTGCAGGACATCAGATTAGCCTCTTTTGTATATTTTGATAGGTTTAAAATCCCAGCCAACAAAAATTGTAAGGCAATTATCCTCCAATTGGGAATAAATTAATTAATTAAAATTCCAGCCTCTACTGAAGTACGCATTCCTTTAAAATGATTCAGCCATTGCTTTTGCCATAGGGTTGAGTTTTTCTGATTTTTTTTCTCCTGAATTCCACAGTTATGCTTCATGACTCACAGTAACTATTATACAAAATATTTGGGAAAATAATATAGTATTGTTAGATGAAATGTAAAATAATTTCATTCACATATAAATTTGAGGCAAATATTCATACAGGTGAGAATTTTAGTCTCACCCAAAATCTACTGGAAAAAATTGTCTTATGAACCTAGTTTATCTCCTCCATTAGAATCTAAATATCATTTTTCTTAGATATAAAATGATTTTACATGTAACTTTTCATCATTCTAATTTCCATAACAATTTTTCCTGAATGATACTATTATTTAAAATTTAAACTATAGATTAAGTGAGAAAGAATAGAATAATACAGATAACCATGACTTGGAGTGCACATATGACTGAGTTTTAGAAAAGAAAGTTTGAGTATTCAATTTCAGATTGACCATTTTTTCAAGGAGATTTTATATATCCTTTGCAGTTATTTTTTCCAAATCCTACAAGGTTAATATTATTATCTGTGTTTTTAATGGAGAAGGTGAAGGTAAGTAAAGAAAGGTGAGCCACTAATGGGTACACACTTCAGAATCTGCTGCCTAACCCTATAGTCACAGGTTTAATTTTCTAAGGAATCAGGGAGAGAGTCAGATCTTCATGCAAGAACAAGAAATGGAACAGGAAGATGAGGACAGAAATGAAGAGAATGTTGGGAGACCAAGAAAGAGGAAATACATTTATCTTATTAGTCTTGATCTCCTTTGAGAGAGGATTAATATTGTTGGGATACAGAATTCTAAGCTATCTCCTCTGACAGTGCTCAGGGAATATGGTAACAGGTGTGGTTGTTTTATGAGATTCTGTTATTCTGTTATTTATCTGAGTGGGAAAACAGGACATATTTTCTTCCTTGATATAGGTACTTCTTAATGTCTGAACCATAAATTATTTTGAATATTACTAAAATAGATAGGTTTTTACCTAACTGTCATGTGTCAGTGAGTTGGATTTTGTTGTTTAATGACTTTATAAATTAATATTTAATGGGAAAATGACTTTCTATAAAATTGAAAAATTCCACAGAATATATTCATAGATTTTAATAAGTGAGAGACCAGGGGAACTGTAGAAAAGTACTTTGTATGCTCTACCTTTACAATGGGACCATTTTTACTTCTTTTATTTTCATAAGATTAAAAACTCAAATACTTGAATTTTGGATTCTTAGCTTGCCTTCTAATTATAGAAATAATTTTATGGTGTCATAAAATAATCAAACAATGGATTTTCTTGATATTAAAAAAGTTATTTTTTTTCTTTTTGTATTATTTTCTGTTTATCTGGATATAATAAATTCATGGGATTTTATTGTGAAAACTGACTTTAAAAGTCTCTTTTATGACATGCCTGGCTGGATGAATGATAAACTGGAATCAGGATTGCCAGGAGAAATATCAATAACCTCAGATATGCAGATGATACTACCCCAATTGCAGAAAGCAAAGAGGAACTAAAGAGCCTGTTGATGAAGGTGAAAGGGAGGGGTGAAAAAACTGGCTTAAAACTCAACATTTGGAAAAAAAAAAAGATCATGATATCAATTCCTATCACTTCTGGTCAAATAGAGGAGGAAAAAAATGGAAACAGTGGCAAGTTTTATTTTCTTGGGTTCCAAAATCACTGCAGATGGTGACTGCAGCCATGAAATTAAGAGACACTTGCTCCTTGGAAGGGAAGATAGGACAAACGTAGGCAGCATATTAAAAAACAGAGACATCACTTTGCTGACAAAGGTCCATCTAGTTAAAGCAACAGTTTTTCTGGTAGTCATGTATGGATTTGAGAGTTGGATCATAAAGAAGGCTGAGCACTAAAGAATTGATGCTTATAAATTGTGGTGTTGGAGAAGTCTATTGAAAGTCCCATGGACTACAAAGAGATGAAACCAGTCAGTCCTAAAGGAAATCAACCCTGAATATTTCTTGGAAGGACAAATGCTGAAGCTGATACTTTGGGGACGTGTTTTGAAGAACTGATTGTTGAAAAAGTCCTTGATGTTGGTAAAAACTGAGGGCAGGATAGAAGGGGGTATCAGAGAATAAAATTATTGGATATCATCACTTGACTCAGTGGAAATAAGTTTGAGAAAACTCTGGGTGATAATGAAGGACAGGGAAGCCTGGTGTACTGTCCATGGGGTAGCAAAGAGTTGGATACAACTTAGCAATTGAACAACAACAACCTTTATGACAATTTCTGGCAAGTTTTCATTAAGCAAGATGAACATCTCTAATGATGAGGAACTTATCAATGTCAGGAGTTAGCATAGAGGGCTGGTTAAGAGTAAAGACTTCAAAGTCAGCTTTTTTGTTGCTGTTTGGATTCCAATTCTGCCACTTACTATGTATCATAAAGCTATTATGATGATTTAATGAGGTAATATGCCAAAATTATTCAGAATAGACTACCACATAGTAAATTCCATTTGAGTATTACTATTACATCACAAGGCCACTCATTTCATTTCTGAAATGATATAATTTTAATACTTAGAATATATCTTTCATCTAGAATATGGGTTGGCAAACTTCTCTCATCAAAGGCCAAGTAGTAAACATTTTCAGCTTTACCAGCCATAGGGTCTCTGTTGCAACTACTCAACACTGCCATTAAAGCACAAAGACATTATGAAAATACATAAATGAATGGATGTGGTTGTATTTTTTTTTTAAAAAAACCTTTATTGACAAAAGCAAGCAATAGGCCAGAATACAGCCCACAGGCCATAATTTGTTGACCTTTTATTTACAAGATTATTTCAATACTTTTATAAAGAAGTCTTTCAGATAAAAAGGACACTTTAAACCTGAGTTGGAAAAAATTTCCCCAATGGAAGGGAATCATGAACTTCCAGCATCCCTTGCAATTAATTCATCAGGGCCATCCTCCAGTCATGATTACCTTCACACTGGCAGAATGATGGCATTTAGAAAGTTACTATCAATTAACATGAAAATTTGAAAAGGAATATCAAGTTTGAGTTTATAACTAAAATAATAGAGTCTATCAAAAGAATATGTTAAAAGAGTTTTTCAGCTAGCTTTTAAATGAAGACGTGACACCTGCTGTATTATCATTTTGAATAGCAAAAACCATACATATTTATGTGGCGTATAAAGACCTTGTCTACCAGTTTATTAGAAGAACTCATTAGTATATATTCATTGCACTTTAAATAAGATAATAATATTTTATATAAATAGAAGCTTAAAACAGCATGCAAAATGGTTTGCAATTTAAATTAAAAATGTAAAATATTTAGACAATTTTAAAAAATTCAATAGCAATAGATGTTCTTTTTCAAAATTCTACATAAAGCAGCAGAAAACAAAAGGAACTAGTTAATAAATGAATCAAATGAATAAATGATCAAATGAATTTTGAAACTGAAAATTAGTAATAGCACAAAATCTTAAAATTTGAAAGCAACTGGTTTAACATATATAAAAATAATATTCTGAGAGATTTCCAGTCTTGATAAGTACATGTTGAAAGTGCTTTAAATAGCTGATAATGTAGTTATAAATTTAAATAAGGTTTTGAGGGTCTGTATACACATTAAGGGACATTAAAACATAGCAGGCTGCACTGAAATTATAGTCATTTTCCTAAGTATTAATTGATATGTTATAATATTTAATGCAATTTATTAATATAATTGGGGGTAATATTAAAATATATTGTACTCTACTTTTCTCATCTTTCTCTGTAAAATGCTACTCAGGCATCCATCTGTGGGGATGGATGAGGAGGGAATAAGGAGATTAGATCTTTGAACAGAGGGAATGTGTAGAGAAATAAGTATATTATTAATAGTAATATTCAGCTTCTGGCACTCAAAATAAAGACCATGAAACTGGATAACAACATGTCAGGCCAGATATTCTTTCAGGGAGGATTTAAAACATTTCCTCTACTCCCATTTATTCAGTACCTCAATTATCATCTAGCTCGGGGTATTAAGTTCACAGAGGTCAGTAGTATGGTGAAACACTCCAGTATGATTTTAGAACTTACTGAGGGTTTGAAGAGAGGAAATTGTTGAGGCATTTAAAGAAAGATCAATTATATCTGCCTCTGGGAAGTGCCATGTAGAAGAAAGAAAAGAGAAATAGATTGGAACAACCAGGCCAATGCTTAGTTTCCATGGTTCTGACTCTGAATTGAAAGGAACATGTGTAAAGTGAAATGAAGACATAACTAAGGAATATTCACCTTTGGCTCCTCTTGGAACTCTGGAAATAATTCAAATTTCAAGCTTCTCTGTTAATCTGGGATGTAGACAAAAGTAGAGTCTGACAAAAGTAGTATTTCAGAGTCAGCCCTTCTGAGACAAAATAAGTTCGCATTTACCAGTGATGTGGAGAGCTTGGATAAGAGTGATTGGGTATGCTGTGGTGCCATGTGGAAAGCCTTGGTGACCTTTAGGCTTTTAGACTGGATAGGAGATATGGTTACAGATTTAGATACGTGAAATCAAAAGTTTCATTTCTGAAGGATAATACCTCGTGAGCATTTCATGGATCAAAAAAAAAAAAAAAGGACTCTATCATTTTCAGATTTTAGCATCACAAAATGGCAGGAAAATCAATGACCAAAGGACGTGTGACATTATCCAGCAGACCAGCTGATGCAGGCAGCATTATGACTATAGTCAGGGGTAAAGTCTCCCTTACCTCAGCTTACAGTGATGTATGGTTACAAACCTATCATCCCTTACTCTCAGAGGCTATTTTGGGGAAAGAACAGACTTAAGGATCAATTATATGACAATCTGAGTATTCTATCTGAGAAGATTGAATATCACTTTATACAGTTATCACATTAATTTGACTTTAAACTGTATTAGGTACTCAGGTAAATTTTGGCACCTTAGCTGTATCTATATACTTTGCTGGAAGGCAAGGTTGATTACAGATTAAATAAAGAAATTGCCAAAAAAAAAAAAAAAAGAGAGAGAGAGAGAGAGGAAAGAAATTGCACAACTGAAATGTAGTAAAGTTGTATTTTGTGACCCTGTTCCAAGTTCAATTTATAAAAGTCTTCTTGATAAAGTCTGATAAACACCTCAATAGTGTTTGTATACAATTTATTAATTACAGTAACTGAAGATAAAGAATGTGGAATTTATTCAACAAATACATGACATTAAATAATGCTTTACAATTCTATCAAGTATTAATTTATTCAACAAAAGTAGTTGTTTAAATGCCTATTAATATTTTGTGACTGCCTTATCCTGTCGTGGGAATTAAAATGACACAATAAAAAATCCTTGCACTAGGGAAATTTCTATTTTAAGAAGCCAAAATTTGACTGCTAGTAAAATTAGAATTAACTCTTAGAAATATCAGCAGATAAGATAAAATATTGTGTAAGTAATTGTAGAAACTCAGGGGAAATTCACTTTCAGTTGACCAAAATTCATAGGTAATTCATAATTACACGTAGGAAAAAAAATTAGATTGAGGTATATACGTACAGAAAGCAAATACAGATAGTGACAAAAATATAACACATAGAAAAGGCATGTGAGTGGGGTTGTCTAAAGTAAAAAAATCTATGTTTGGAATGAATAGTAAGTTTAAAAATAAAAGTAATATCTGCAGTGCACATATTTAATAATAATGGCTCTATTATTGGATTATTTTCTTATAATTTGTCATACAGTTAATAAGTAGAAGATTTATATTTTCTAAAGCAGAAAGACTAATACAGTGTCCAATAAGAGTGTATATTGTGTGTTGGGGGCTTCACAGTGGTAAAGAATCCTCTTGCCAATGTAGGAGACACAAAAGAAGCAAGTTCAATCCCTGGGTTGGGAAGAACCCCTGGAGTAGGAAATGGCAACCCACTCCAGTATTCTTGCCTGCAAAATTCCATGGACAGGGAAACCTGGTGGGTTACAGTCCATGAGGTTGCAAAGAGTTGGAAAAGACTGGCATGCACACACATTGTATGCTAGGTTGAAGAGTTTAGAATTAATGAAATAGAAAATGTGGTGACAATCATATTCACATAAAAAGTAACTTCTACTAGAGTTTATACTTAGAAGATATGACAAACAAAGGATAAATAATATAACATCAATAAATTTTGAAGCTTTTGTTATATTATACCTGGCTTGCTGTTTGCAAGCTTTATTATTATATATATGTTGATGTCACTAATCTATATAAAATGATCGTGATATCTACACCATAATATTATGAGACTCCAACACATCAGTAACAAATAATGTGAATTTTCACATTACACTATGCACACGAGAAATAGCATAGTTTTCAATGCTAAGGTTTCTATAGCAGTTTTTTTTTTTAGCATGTTTTCTAAAATTAAAAATAATTGTATTAGCTTTCCTTTATTTCTCAGTCCTTATTCAGTTCAGTTCAGTTGCTCAGTCATGCCCGACTCCTTGTGATCCCATTGACTACACAGCATGCCAGACCTCACTGTCCATCACCAACTCCTAGAGTTTACCCAACCTCATCTCCATTGAGTCGGTGACACCATCCAGCCATCTCATCCTCTGTCTTCCCCTTCTCCTCCCACCTTCAATCTTTCCCAGCATCAGGGTCTTTTCCAATGAGTCAGCTGTTTGCATCAGGTGGGAAAAGTATTGGAGTTTCAGCTTCAACAGTGGTCTTTCCAATGAACACCCAGGACTAATCTCCCTTAGGATGGACTGGTTGGATGTCCTGGCAGTCCAAGGAACTCTCAAGAGTTTTCTCCAACACCACACTTCAAAAGTATCAATTCTTTGGTGCTCAGCTTTGTTTATAATACTTACATCCATACATAGCTACTGGAAAAAAAATAGCCTTGACTAGACAGACATTTCTTGGAAAAAGCAAATGTCTCTGCTTTTTAACATACTGTTTAGGAAGGTCATAGCTTTTCTTCCAAGGAGCAAGTGTCTTTTAACATGATGGCTGCAGTCACTATCTGAAGTGATTTTAGAGCCCTAAAATACAAAGTCTGAAACTTTTTCCACTGTTTCCCCATCTATTTGCCATGGAGTGATGGGCCAGATGCCATGATTTTATTTTTCTGAATGTTGAGCTTTAAGCCAAATTTTTCACTCTCCTCTTTCATTTTCATCAAGAGGCTCTTTAAGTTATTCTTCACGTTCTGCCATAAGGTTGGTGTCATCTGCATATCTGAGGTTATTGATATTTCTTCTGGCAATCTTGATTCCAGCTTTTTCCAGCTCAGCGTTTCTCATGATGTACTAGGCATATACGTTAAATAAGCAGGGTGAAAATATACAGCTTTGATGTACTCCTTTTCCTATTTGGAAGAAGTCTGTCATCCCAGGTCCAGTTCTAACTGTTGATACCTGACCTGCATACAGGTTTCTCAAGAGTCAGGTCAGGTGATCTGATATGCCCATCTCTTTAAGAATTTTCCAGTTTGTTGTGATCCACACAGTCAAGGCTTTGGCATAGTTTATAAAGCAGAAACAGGTGTTTCTCTAGAACTCAATTGCTTTTTTGATGATCCAGCTAATGTTGGCAATTTGATCTGTGGTTCCTCTGCCTTTTTTAAAACCAGCTTGAACATCTGGAAGTTCACGGTTCATGTATTGCTGAAGTCTGGCTTGGAGAATTTTAAACATTACTTTAGTTGCCTGTGAGATTAGTGCAATTGTGTGGTAGTTTGAGCATCCTTTGGCATTGTCTTTCTTTGGGATTGGAATGAAATCTGACCTTTTCCAGTCTTGTGGCCACTGCTGAGTCTTCCAAATTTACGGGCATATTGAGTGCAGCACTTTACAGCATCATCTTTCAGGATTTGGAATAGCTCAACTGGAATTCTATCACCTCCAGTAGCTTTGTTCATAGTGATGCTCTGTAGGGGCCACTTGACTTCACTTTCCAGAATGTGTGGTTCTAGGTGAGTGATCACACTATCATGATTATCTGGGTCATAAAGATCTTTTTTATACAGTTCTTCTTTGTATTCTTGCCAGTTTTTCTTAAAATCTTCTGCTTCTGTTAGGTCCATACATATTCTGTCCATTATTGAGCCCATCTTTACATGAAATGTTCCCTTGGTATCTCTAATTTTCCTGAAGAAATTTCTAGTGTTTCCCATTCTTTTGTTTTCTATTTCTTTCCACTAATCACTGAGGAATGCTTTCTTATCTCTCCTTGCTATTCTTTGGAACTTTGCATTCAAATTGGCATATCTTTCCTTTTCTCCTTTGCTTTTCCCTTCTCTTCTTTTCACAGCTCTATGTAAGGCCTCCTCAGACAGCCATTTTGCTTTTTTTCATTTCTTTTTCTTGGGGATGGTCTTGATCCTCATCTCCTGTACAATGTCATGGACCTCTGTCCATAGTTCATCAGGCACTCTGTCTATCAGATCTAGTCCCTTAAATCTATTTCTCACTTCCACTGTATAATTGTGAGGGATTTGATTTAGATCTTACCTGAATGGTCTAGTGGTTTTCCCCACTTTCTTCAATTTAAGTCTGAATTTCACAATAAGGAGCTCATTATCTGAGTCACAGTCAGCTCCCGGTCTTGTTTTTGCTGACTGTATAAAGCTTCTCCATCTTTGGCTGTGAAGAATATAATCAGTCTGATTTCGGTATTGACCATCTGGTGATCATTGTAGAGTCTTCTCTTGTGTTGTTGGAAGAGTGTGTTTTTACTATGACCAGGACGTTCTCTTGGCAAAGTTCCACGAGCCCTTACCCTGCTTCATTCTGTACTCCAGAGCCAAATTTGACTGTTACTCCAGGTGTTTCTTGACTTCTTACTTTTGCATTCCAGTCCCCTATGATGAAAAGGACATCTTTTTTGGGTGTTAGTTCTAAAAGGTCTTATAGGTCTTCATAGAACTATTCAACTTCAGCTTCTTCAGCATTACGGGTCAGGGCAGAGACTTGGATTACTCTGATATTGAATGGTTTGCCTTGGGAATGAACAGGGATCATCCTGTTGTTTTTTGAGATTGCATCCAAGTATTGCATTTCAGACTCTTGTTGACTATGATGCCTACTTCATTTCTTCTAAGGGATTCTTGCCCACAGTAGTTGATAAAATGGTCATCTGAATTAAACTCACACATTCCAGTCCATTTTTGTTCACTGATTCTTAAAATGTCAACATTCACCTTGCCATCTCCTGTGTGACCACTTCTAATTTAGCGACTTTAAAATTCTGTTGTTTCAATACATTAACTTTTGGCATGACTTTTATTAGATCCTTCTTACTCCTATTTTCTAATCTTATCTTTCTAATATATTTTTAAAGGTATAGATGTCTTTTAAATCACAGATTCAGCTAAGTTCTACAAATTTTAATTATTGCAATACTTTTTAAAAATTGCACTGTGAGTTCTTCTTTGAGCATGATTGTGAACGGTGTTGCTATTTTCACAGTATTGGTGGTTTTTTAGTTATCTTTTGGTTTTATCTTTAATTTCATATTGCAATACATGATTTTGTAATTTTCCAGCACTTACTATTTGAACATACAAACTTCCAGTTAATATAAATGTTCTAAGAATCCTAAAAATCAATGTGCATTCTGAATTTCAGTGCCATATTTCATATGCTCAGAGTATGGCTACACCTTTCCAAACCATTTACATCTATGTCTCTTGTCAGTTATTGGAAAAAATGTTAACCCTTATTTTTTCTGTACTTTTAAATATCTTTTTTATTCCCTTATCTGTATATTTTGAAGTTATGATATTAGATGCTTACAAAATTAAATCCTTTTATTTGTCTGGTAGAATTTTTTTACTTGCCTGGTGGATCATTAAGAAAACAATTCCTTTCGTGCCGGGGTCCAGCCCCGGCGGGTCCAGGGAATTTGAAGCAGGGACAGCGTCGGCGAGAAAAAACTTTATTCAGAAATATAAGATTAGGAAATAATAGTAGAGTGGGAAAATTAAGNAGAGAATGTCAGAAGAGTGGAAAAGCAGGCAATCCTTATTTTTGGGGGGTACATGCTCAGGAAATGCCAGGGGGAAAAACCCTGAGATTTGACTCGTCCTTGCCCATCAAAATCTCCTGCCGTGTGACCTTGTCACGGGTGGGATTCCTCACGCTGGCTCCTGGCACTTTCTATTATTTCTAGTAATGTTTCTTGCTTTAAAGTGAACTTTCAATTAGTTATTTATACCTTTTTCCTCTGCTTACTGTTGTCTCATTTGTATCCTGACAATCAGGAATAGCTCTTAAAAGAAGGATAAAACTAGGTATTGTTTATAAATCCAGCATGAAAATATTTGTCTTTTAATGGTATTCTTTGCCCTTTTGTAGGTGTTTGGATTTAATCCTACAATCTTATTCTTATTAATTGGTGCTGCTTGTATACTTTCCTTCCTGACAATTTTGGGACTATTTAGAATTTATGTTAATATATTTTCCTCTTTATGACCTTGTTATTTATATATTCTATAACTATATTTTGAGATTATTATATAGATTACAGTATGTATTGAAAACTAATTCTAACTATTATATGTAACATTATATTAACACATTCCAGATTGTGCTAGTACATTAGACTCTTCCTCTGCAAAGTGTGATCTACAGACCAGCAATATTGGCATCTCCTGGGTACATGGTTAGAAATAATGCAGAATTTTCAAGCCACACCCTAGAGCACTGAATCAGATCCTGTGGTTTTACAAGAATCTCCAGTGGAACTTATGCTCATTAAATTCAAGGGGTATAGTCTTGGAACACATTTGACTCAATTATCCACCTTCTTGCCTTTCTCTTGTTATTATGTCTATGTACTTTAATTCTAAAATCCTTTTAAATCCCAGGCACTATTATTTAATTAGCAAATAAATTTATCCACCCACTTACCCTCATGTTAGATTGAATCATGTTGCTCTTCCTCTCTCCTTCCTTTGTCATTTCATATTGAATAATTTTTTATATGCCAGAATTCCTTTAATATTTTTATTAGTGTGGCTCAACTGGTGTGTAATTCTATCATTATTTGTTTTCAAAATGTGTTTGTCACCTTTTGATTTTGGAAAGATACAGTTAGTAGGTATAAAATTCTAGTTAATGTTCCTGACAATGCCTAGCACAATGTATATGCCACAGTAGTTGAAAGCAATGAATTCTACCTTTCTAACCCTTTCTGATTGTGGAAATAATCTTTATAAACCCTCATACTGATTATAAGAGACTCAAGGTGTCTATGAAAGTGAAAGTGAAAGTCACTCAGTCGTGTCCAAATGTTTGCGACCCTATGGACTATACAGTCCATGGAATTCTTTNTATGCCACAGTAGTTGAAAGCAATGAATTCTACCTTTCTAACCCTTTCTGATTGTGGAAATAATCTTTATAAACCCTCATACTGATTATAAGAGACTCAAGGTGTCTATGAAAGTGAAAGTGAAAGTCACTCAGTCGTGTCCAAATGTTTGCGACCCTATGGACTATACAGTCCATGGAATTCTTTAGGCCAGAATACTAGAGTGGGTAGCCTTTCCCTTCTCCAGGGGATCTTTCCAACCCAGGGATCAAACCCAGGTCTCTCGAATTGCAGGCAGATTCTTTACCAGCTGAACCACAAGGGAAGCAAGCCCCAAGGTGTCTATATGGAGATCATAGAAGTTAAATAACTGATTATATTTGAGTTAAAAACTTTATAAACTCAAGTGAGTATGCAAAAGTATAGCTCAATGAAGGAATATTTAAGTTAAAGCTGGAATACTAAACTACAATATTTTTAATTTGTGATGAGCTCAGATTTAATTATACTTGATCCTGAATGTGCATGCTCAGTCATTCAGTTGTGTCCAACTCTTTGCAACACAATGTTGTAGCATACCAGGCTCCTCTGTCCATGGAATTTTCTAGGTAGGAATACTGAAGTGAGTTGTCATTTTCTACTTCAGGGATCTTTCTGACCTAGGGATGGAACCCGTGTCTCCTGTGTCTCTTGCACTGGCAGGATCCTTTACTATTATGCCATGAATAGCCCTCATCAAATACGGACTAAAGTATATGCAAGGAATTAAATTTCCCATGATATGTGTGTATTTTATTTTGAACAAAGTAACTGAGCCTTATAGCTATAGAAGCATTGTTATATACAAAATACACTAAAAACTTAAGCCACTGCTGAAAATCTTACTGCATAGTAAAAGGAACATCTAGATTTAACAATATCTGGTTTTTTGTTTTGGAGAAGGCGATGGCACCCCTCTCCAGTACTCTTGCCTGGAAAATCCCATGGATGAAGGACGATGGTGGGCTGCAGTCCATGAGGTCACGAAGAGTCGGTCATGACTGAGCGACTTCACTTTCACTCTTCACTTTCATGCTTTGGAGAAGGAAATGGCAACCTACTCCAATGTTCTTGCCTGGAGAATCCCAGGGACAGGGGAGCCTGGTGGGCTGCTGTCTATGGGGTCGCACACAGTTGGACACGACTGAGGAGACTTAGCAGCAGTAGCAAAAGCAGTTTTTTGTTTTGAGCATGTGTTATCCCATTTTAGTACCATTTCTGTTTACAAGTGACAGCTGTCAGTGTTCAAAAAACAAAATATAAGTTCTTGTTAAGCTTTTCCTGTTTTAATAATTTTATATTTGTTATTTTGGGAAGAATAATAAAATAGCAAATTAATGTTTTCATGAAGCTAATTTTAATTATTATTTTTACCCTAATAACTAAAGTGTTCACAAATTACCATACATTGTTTATTTTTAATAAACACATATTGAACATCTATTATGTCATCAGTTCAGTTCAGTTCTGTCGCTCACTTGTGTCCAACTCTTTGTGACCCCATGAATCGCAGCACACCAGGCCTCCCGGAGTTCACTCAGACTCATGTCCATTGAGTCAGCGATGCCATCCAGCCATGTCATCCCCTGTCATCCCCTTTTCCTCCTGGCCCCAATCCCTCCCATAGGTAGAATTTTGGATGATTGTTTGTAAAGGTTTAATTTCGATCACTTTACTTATAATCTATTTTATAAGACAGCCAATAAAAGATATATGTCATTCTAACATTTGACTGCTCTTATAAAAAGTAAATTATTCAACCTAACTAGTTACATAATGTAATTTAAGGTCCTTCGATGTGAAAAATACTTGAATATGAATGACTGCATCACATATTATTGCATACTTTTTCGCAATTTTACCAGATGAGTGAGGTGGTTTTCATCAGAACCATTAGGTAATTTTCAGACATAAAAACAATTCTTTTGAACAATAGAGGGTTTGAACTGTAGGGTCCACTTAGATGCCAATTTTTGTTTATCCAAAGTGGGTTAAATCCACTAATGTAAAGCCTTGGATGTGAAAAAACTGTTGGTACAGAGGGATAACTAAATTTGGCAGAGGTTTTTTTTGCACAAAGGATTGGTGCCTCTAAACCCCTCATTTTTCAAGGGTCAAGTGTAGTTTTGAAATTCTTGCTCCCAGTAGACAACCAACTACTTCAGCACTGGTATCTGTCATCTCAGTGGAGCTAATGAAAATGTAGCCATCTTTTACCTTATGACCTCTTTTGGGTAACAATATATGACTTTTTCTTCATTAGCAAGCTACTATGTAATACCAGTAAGTAGAAGGCTAACTTTTTGGATTGTGTAATTACAGAACAAGAAAATTAATAATGAAAAGGTACTAGAAATGGGCAAAAATGTAGAATAGTATCACTGAATATTATCTCTTGGTTTTCTCTCATTTTTTTATGGTGTGTTTAGTGTTTTCAATGTTTATTCTCTAACTGGGGTTAAAAATGATCTATGAGGACTCCCCAACTCCTTCCCATATTAAATTATAAATATCTTAATTTGGTTTTATTTTGTATTATTATTATTTTTAATCTTATCAGTGCATTTGAAGCTTTTTATTTTTTTTACTTTACAATATTGTATTGGTTTTGCCATATATCAACATGAATCTGCCACAAGTGTACACGTGTTCCCCATCTCGAATCTCCCTCCCACCTCCCTCCCTGTACCATCCCTCTGTGTCATCCCAGTGCACCAGCCCAAAGCATCCTGTATCCTGCATTGAGCCTGGACTGGCGATTCATTTCTTATATGATATTATACATGTTTCAATGCCATTTTCCCAAATCATCCCACCCTCTCCCTCTCCGACAGAGTCCAAAACACTGTTCTATACACCTGTGTCTCTTTTGCTGTCTCACATACAGGGTTATCATTACCATCTTCTAAATTCCATATATATGCATTAGTATACTGTATTGGTGTTTTTCTTTCTGGCTTACTTCAATCTGTATAATAGGCTTCAGTTTCATCCACCTCATTAGAACTGATTCAAATGTACTCTTTTTAATGGCTGAATAATACTCCATTGTGTATATGTATCACAGCTTTTCTATCCATTCATCTGCTGATGGACATCTAGGTTGCTTCCATGTCCTGGCTATTATCAACAGGAACTTTCTCCAGGATAGATCACATCCTGGGCCATAAATCTAGCCTTGGTAAATTAAAAAAAAATTGAAATCATTCCAAACATCTTTTCTGACCACAATGCAGCAAGATTAGATCTCAATTACAGGAGAAAAACTATTAAAAATTCCAACATATAGAGGCTGAACAACACACTGCTAAATAACCAACAAATCACAGAATAAATAAAAAAGAAATCAAAATATGCATAGAAATGAATGAAAATGAAAACACAACAACCCAAAACCTGTGGGACACTGTAAAAACAGTGCTAAGGGGAAAGTTCATAGCGATACAGGCAAACCTCAAGAAACAAGAAAAAAAGTCAAGTAAATAACCTAACTCTACACCTAAAGCAACTAAAAAAGGAAGAAATGAAGAATCCCAGGGTTAGTAGAAGGAAAGAAATCTTAAAAATTAGGGCAGAAATGAAGACAAAAGAAACAAAAGAGACCATAACAAAAATCAACAGAGCCAAAAGTTGGTTCTTTGAAAGGATAAATAAAATTGACATGGTTTTATTTTAAATAGAGTTAATGAGAACTTAAATTCATGGATTGATATCTCATTTTTGGGATTATTGGTATTTATATTTTGTGATACCAGCTTCTATTTTTTTAGCTTCTATTTTTCTTTTAATTGCCTGTGTGTTGGAGACTTTATATCCATTTCTTATGAAAAACAAAACAAAGCAAAAACAAAACCCCCCATAAAATACAAAGAATTTTTTGTTCCTGATTTAAGGAGGAAATATCCTTGGAGATGTTTTGATATATCTCTAATCACCAGATAGATATGAAAGCATGCATCACTGACTCACACACTGAAATTAGGCTACATTAATTTTTTCCATTGCATCATACTTTTGAGGGGAAAATACGTCAATCTGATTCCACTAAATTTTCCATGGTAACATTGAGAAGATCAGATTGAAAAATGGTCTCAAACATATTCTTTCTGCTTGAAACTTGAAATTTGATAGCAAAATCATCTTACCTTTGCAGATTTATTCAGTATTTCTAGAAATAATACAGAAGTGGTTTTTTTTTTTTTTTGTATTCAGTGCTGAAGTTAAACAAACAAACAAACAAACAAACAAAAACACTTGATAACATTTTAGAAAAAATCTAACAAATGCTGATATTAAAAAAAAAAGTATAGTGGAGTCTGTCTTTTCATCCAATCTGCCAAAATTTTAACAAGAAATATAGCAATGATTTATAAAGCCATTAGTTGGCAACATATCTAAGAAAGATTTATGTTTTATATCTACTCACAGAAAATCCTTATATTACTTAAAACTTCTGCTCTTTAGTTTTGATTAGTTTGTTTTTAGCTATTATAGGCAGAAAATAAGTAATGTAATAAAACTTACAATAATCAAAAAGGACATAATTATTTTACAAAAACTACATTATTGCTGCTACAATTTTCAAAATTTGATATTAGGTGATTTACACAATTTAAGATAGTCTTTGTAAAAAGAACATTTATATTCTTTCATTCTATTTAAGAAAGAAATATGGATATGTATCAGCTCAGTTCAGTTCAGTCGCTCAGTCTTGTCTGACTCTTTGCGACCCCATGAATCGCAGCACGCCAGGCCTCCCTCTCCATCATCAACTCCCAGAGTTCACTCAGACTCTTGTCCATCGAGGCAGTGATGCCATCCAGCCACCTCATCCTCTGTCGTCCCCTTCTCCTCCTGCCCCCAATCCCTCCCAGCATCAGAGTCTTTTCCAATGAGCCAACTCTTTGCATGAGGTAGCCAAAGTACTGGAGTTTCAGCTTTAGCATCATTCCTTCCAAAGAAATCCCAGGGTTGATCTCCTTCAGAATGGACCCGTTGGATCCCCTTGCAGTCCAAGGGACTCTCAAGAGTCTTCTCCAACACCACAGTTCAAAAGCATCAACTCTTCAGCACTCCGCTTTCTTCACAGTCCAACTCTCACATCCATACATGACTACTGGAAAAACCATAACCTTGACTAGATGGACCTTGGTCAGTAAGGTAATATCTCTGCTTTTCAATATGCTATCTAGGTTGGTCATAACTTTTCTTCCAAGGAGTAAGCATCTTTTAATTTCATGGCTGCAGTCTTATTAACCTCATATATACAGATGATAACATTCTAATGGCAGAAAGCAAAGAGAAACTAAAAAGCCTCTTGATAAGGGTGAAAGAACAAGAGAGAAAAAGCTGCCTTAAAATTCAGCATTAAAAAAACTAAGATCATGGCATCCAGTGTCATCACTTCATGGCAAATAGAAAGGGAAAAAGTGGAAGCAGTGACAGATTTTTTTCTTGAGTTTCAAAATCATTGCAGATGGTGACTGAAGCCATGAAATTAAAAGACATTTGCTCCTTCGAAATGAAATCTATGGCCAACCTAGATAGGGAATTAAAGAGGAAATATGTCACTTTGTCAACAAAGGTCTGTATAGTAAAGCTTTTTGGTTTTTCCAGGAGTCATGAATGAATGTGAGAGTTGGACCATAAAGAGGCTGAGTGCTGAAGAATTGATACTTTTGAACTGTGGTGTTGGAGACAACTCTCAAGAGTCCCTTGGACTTCAAGGAGATCAAGTCAGTCAATCCTAAAGGAAATCAATCTTGAATATTGGAAGGACTGATGCTGAAGCTCCAATACTTTGTCTACCTGATGTGAAGAGCTGACTCATTGGAAAAGACCCTGATGCTGGGAACTACTGAGAGCAAGAAGAGAAGGGAGAGGCAGGATAATATGGTTGGATGTTATAATCGACTCAGTGGACATGAGTTTGAGAAAACTCTGAGGGATAGTAAAGACAGGGAATACTGGCATCCATGGGGTAGTAGAGTTGGACATGACTTAAAGACTGAGCAACAATAGTGATATTATCAACATTAATAATAAACTTAATATTCATTAAGGATTTGTATTTAACGTATGATCTAATTTAATCCATAAAAATACCCACCTGAATATTATTATTTAATTTTAATTTCTGAAAATATTTTGTACTGACTGTTATTCAGCTGTATATAATACTTTATATTATTAGGTGTTTTGGATAAAAAATGGATCTAAATCTACTATACCAAATATGCTGTTAACTTTATAATTATAGAAATCTGATGGCAAATTTTAAAATAGGCTTTGTACCAGAAATTACTTTGTTTTAACACAGTAGAACATTATTTTTAAGTATCAGAGGAAATAAAATTTGACTTCAATTAGAGAAAGCTAAGGGAATTAAGGCATTCATAATGTGGAACAAAGAAAAGATAAGTATGAAAATCTAGAAAATTAGAAAAGATACTATATTGTGAATAGATTAAATTAAAATTTAACTTCTAAAAAGTGACTTATCAAAAAGCTGTTATAGAAAGAAATGGGAATATATATTCTGAAAATGGAGCAATGAGATGAAAAGAAACATAATATAAAGTTACCTAGAGTTTAAGAAAGAACAGTGAAGTAGAAATCCAAATTTAGAATGACTGTATTGTTCATAAATGGCTTTTAAGATTATAATAAAGAACATTTACAAAGGTATCATACTCAAGGGAAACATTCTAACAGAGAAATACTTCAGAAAGTAGGAACATTAATGATGATGTTAAAGTGGAACAGTACTGTTATGCTATTTGTCGATTTTCTCATTAAACTATAGATAAGTGAGAAATAAAGAGCTTGAGAAATTGTCAGCTGAAAAAAGTAGATAAAATAATAGTAATTAGAAAAATGTGCTATATGCAAATCAATGGGAACCGTTGACCTTATTTTCTATGACTTTTCAAAGAATTGTTTTATGCATTTACCATTTCTGAAATGTCCCTAAGACATATGACTCTATTGGCCTGCATATGAAGTCACTTAGTTCTGAAAAGCTCTTGAAATCTGCCAACAGCTAGAGTTAATCTAATTAGAAGCAATGTCTAATGAGGTACCAGATATTTGTCACTACACTCTTATGCTTAAAATCTTTAACAGTTTGGATAAAGCAAGAGTTAACTATTTAAATGATCTTTGTAAATGTTAATAAATAAATAGGCAGTATGAGAATTAGTGGAAATAGAAATTCTGTAAAAAGCTTTAAGCTATTAGTTCAATCTGTCAGATTTTGGCCTGCTATAAATAACAAATATAAATCTCACAAAGGTTTCTGAATGTTCAACTGAAGACTGAATATTTTCTTACATTTTACATCTTATCTTCATTATCCATATTGGAAGGTGAAATACAGTTATATAAGGAGAGACAAATAAAAAGATAGTGAAGCCTGAGCAAAGATGGTGATAGGATATTACATTCTACATGAGAAGCACTTTCTGTTTTTCTTGCTCAGTTTCTTGGTTAAATTTTAATCAATTTTATTGTTCCTAAAGTGAAAAATGTTAGTGTTAGTTGCTCAGTCACGTCAGACTCTTCACAACCCTATGGACTATAGCCCACTAGGCTCTCTGTCCATGGAATTCTCAAGGCAAGAATACTGGGGTAGATAACCATTCCCTTCTCCAGGGGCTCTTCTGGACCCAGAAGTTGAACCTGAGTCTTCTGTATTGCAGGTAGATTCTTTCCTCTCTGAGGCTACCACAGAAGCCCCTCCTAAAGAGAAAGGTATATTGAATAGAAGNAGTCTTTTCCAATGAGCCAACTCTTTGCATGAGGTAGCCAAAGTACTGGAGTTTCAGCTTTAGCATCATTCCTTCCAAAGAAATCCCAGGGTTGATCTCCTTCAGAATGGACCCGTTGGATCCCCTTGCAGTCCAAGGGACTCTCAAGAGTCTTCTCCAACACCACAGTTCAAAAGCATCAACTCTTCAGCACTCCGCTTTCTTCACAGTCCAACTCTCACATCCATACATGACTACTGGAAAAACCATAACCTTGACTAGATGGACCTTGGTCAGTAAGGTAATATCTCTGCTTTTCAATATGCTATCTAGGTTGGTCATAACTTTTCTTCCAAGGAGTAAGCATCTTTTAATTTCATGGCTGCAGTCTTATTAACCTCATATATACAGATGATAACATTCTAATGGCAGAAAGCAAAGAGAAACTAAAAAGCCTCTTGATAAGGGTGAAAGAACAAGAGAGAAAAAGCTGCCTTAAAATTCAGCATTAAAAAAACTAAGATCATGGCATCCAGTGTCATCACTTCATGGCAAATAGAAAGGGAAAAAGTGGAAGCAGTGACAGATTTTTTTCTTGAGTTTCAAAATCATTGCAGATGGTGACTGAAGCCATGAAATTAAAAGACATTTGCTCCTTCGAAATGAAATCTATGGCCAACCTAGATAGGGAATTAAAGAGGAAATATGTCACTTTGTCAACAAAGGTCTGTATAGTAAAGCTTTTTGGTTTTTCCAGGAGTCATGAATGAATGTGAGAGTTGGACCATAAAGAGGCTGAGTGCTGAAGAATTGATACTTTTGAACTGTGGTGTTGGAGACAACTCTCAAGAGTCCCTTGGACTTCAAGGAGATCAAGTCAGTCAATCCTAAAGGAAATCAATCTTGAATATTGGAAGGACTGATGCTGAAGCTCCAATACTTTGTCTACCTGATGTGAAGAGCTGACTCATTGGAAAAGACCCTGATGCTGGGAACTACTGAGAGCAAGAAGAGAAGGGAGAGGCAGGATAATATGGTTGGATGTTATAATCGACTCAGTGGACATGAGTTTGAGAAAACTCTGAGGGATAGTAAAGACAGGGAATACTGGCATCCATGGGGTAGTAGAGTTGGACATGACTTAAAGACTGAGCAACAATAGTGATATTATCAACATTAATAATAAACTTAATATTCATTAAGGATTTGTATTTAACGTATGATCTAATTTAATCCATAAAAATACCCACCTGAATATTATTATTTAATTTTAATTTCTGAAAATATTTTGTACTGACTGTTATTCAGCTGTATATAATACTTTATATTATTAGGTGTTTTGGATAAAAAATGGATCTAAATCTACTATACCAAATATGCTGTTAACTTTATAATTATAGAAATCTGATGGCAAATTTTAAAATAGGCTTTGTACCAGAAATTACTTTGTTTTAACACAGTAGAACATTATTTTTAAGTATCAGAGGAAATAAAATTTGACTTCAATTAGAGAAAGCTAAGGGAATTAAGGCATTCATAATGTGGAACAAAGAAAAGATAAGTATGAAAATCTAGAAAATTAGAAAAGATACTATATTGTGAATAGATTAAATTAAAATTTAACTTCTAAAAAGTGACTTATCAAAAAGCTGTTATAGAAAGAAATGGGAATATATATTCTGAAAATGGAGCAATGAGATGAAAAGAAACATAATATAAAGTTACCTAGAGTTTAAGAAAGAACAGTGAAGTAGAAATCCAAATTTAGAATGACTGTATTGTTCATAAATGGCTTTTAAGATTATAATAAAGAACATTTACAAAGGTATCATACTCAAGGGAAACATTCTAACAGAGAAATACTTCAGAAAGTAGGAACATTAATGATGATGTTAAAGTGGAACAGTACTGTTATGCTATTTGTCGATTTTCTCATTAAACTATAGATAAGTGAGAAATAAAGAGCTTGAGAAATTGTCAGCTGAAAAAAGTAGATAAAATAATAGTAATTAGAAAAATGTGCTATATGCAAATCAATGGGAACCGTTGACCTTATTTTCTATGACTTTTCAAAGAATTGTTTTATGCATTTACCATTTCTGAAATGTCCCTAAGACATATGACTCTATTGGCCTGCATATGAAGTCACTTAGTTCTGAAAAGCTCTTGAAATCTGCCAACAGCTAGAGTTAATCTAATTAGAAGCAATGTCTAATGAGGTACCAGATATTTGTCACTACACTCTTATGCTTAAAATCTTTAACAGTTTGGATAAAGCAAGAGTTAACTATTTAAATGATCTTTGTAAATGTTAATAAATAAATAGGCAGTATGAGAATTAGTGGAAATAGAAATTCTGTAAAAAGCTTTAAGCTATTAGTTCAATCTGTCAGATTTTGGCCTGCTATAAATAACAAATATAAATCTCACAAAGGTTTCTGAATGTTCAACTGAAGACTGAATATTTTCTTACATTTTACATCTTATCTTCATTATCCATATTGGAAGGTGAAATACAGTTATATAAGGAGAGACAAATAAAAAGATAGTGAAGCCTGAGCAAAGATGGTGATAGGATATTACATTCTACATGAGAAGCACTTTCTGTTTTTCTTGCTCAGTTTCTTGGTTAAATTTTAATCAATTTTATTGTTCCTAAAGTGAAAAATGTTAGTGTTAGTTGCTCAGTCACGTCAGACTCTTCACAACCCTATGGACTATAGCCCACTAGGCTCTCTGTCCATGGAATTCTCAAGGCAAGAATACTGGGGTAGATAACCATTCCCTTCTCCAGGGGCTCTTCTGGACCCAGAAGTTGAACCTGAGTCTTCTGTATTGCAGGTAGATTCTTTCCTCTCTGAGGCTACCACAGAAGCCCCTCCTAAAGAGAAAGGTATATTGAATAGAAGCAAAATTATCCAACATACTACCTTCCAGGAAAGATTAGAATACACATCTACCACTTTCATAACAAAACAAGATTGAAAGGGAAATAGACAAATCATGAAATCATCAAGCTAGTAAAAGACATTTGTCATAAGGAAGCAAGATCTATTTGATCTATAAGGAACCCCTAGTCCCCAGTGTGATGATATTTGGAAGTGGGGCTTTTGAGAGTTTATTAGGTTTAGATGAAGTCAAGATGGTGTAGCCCTATGAGGTAATTAACGTACTTAAAAAGGTGGCACACTCTCTCATTGTCAGTCATACAAGGATAATACAAGATGCATATTTCTGCAAACAAGAAAAAGGGTCCTTACTAGCCACTGAATCAGTTGGAATATTGATTTTTAACTTTTTAAGCTCTAGAACTCTGATTAATAAATGTTGTTTAAGCCACTGTGTCTATGATAACTTGTAATATCACCTCAAGCTAAGATATCCTGAATATGATAGTACATAGTCTTAGTAAATTTAAGGAAACTAAAATTATATCAAGGATATTTTCTAAACCCAATGTCATAACGCTAGAAATCAACTACAAGAAACCCGCAAAGACCTCAAAACACATATAGAGACTAAACAATATGATACTAACAACTAATAGATTACTGAAGAAATCAAAGAGGAAGTCAGAAAATGTAGAGAAAAACAACAACAACAACAACAAAAAAGAAAATAAAACAATACAAAAATCTTTGGCATGCAGGATGAGTTTTTCTCATCTGTGGCATGAGAGAAGTATATAGAGACACAAGCCTACATAGGGAAATAAAAATCTAAAAATAAACAAGCTAACTTTACACGTAAAAGAGCTAGGGAATTTAAAAAATGTAAAATAAATTTAATAAAGAGATTAATCATAAAAATTAGAGCAGAAAATGAAATAGAGAATAAAGCAGTAAAACAATCATAAAATGGAAACCTAATTTTTTGAAAAGATAAAAATGAAAAGAGAAATGTCAAAATCAGAAATAAAAAAGAGTTTACAACTGAGACCACAGAAATACAAAGCATTATGAGACTATTATTAACTATTATAAATCAATAAAATGAACAGCCTACAAGGAATAGAAAAATTCTTGGCAAAGTAAAATCTCCCAAAACTGAACCAGGAAGAAATAGAAAGTATATTCAGACCAATTACCAGTAATGAACTTGAATCAGTAATAAAATATACCATCAATAAACAAAAGTTTAGAAACAGATGACTTCATGGGTAAATTTACCAACACTTGAATGGGTTAACATTTACCCTTCTCAAGCTATTGCAAAAAATTTTCACAGAAAGGAGTGTTTCCCAACACATTCTAGGAGGTCAACATCACCCTGATACCAAAACCAGACAGAGATATCACAAAATAAATAAATAAAATGCCAGTATCAGTGATGAAGGAGCAAAATTCCTCAGTAACATATTAGCAAATCAGATTCAAGAATACATTAATAGGATCATATACCATGATCAAGTGGGATTTCTCCCAGGGATACAAGGATGGTTCAATATCAGGAAGTTACTCAATGTGATACACTACATTAACAAATCGAAGTTAAAAATAAATTATCTCATTGGATAAAGGGAAACCTTTTGACAAAACAACATCAATTTATGATAAAAACTCTCTAGAATGTAGATATAAAGGGAATATACATTAGCATAATAAAGGCTATATATGCCAGTTCAGTTCAGTCCTTCAGTCATATCTGAGTCTTTGTGACCCCATGGACTCCAGGACGCCAGGCTTCCCTGTCCATCACCAACTCCTGGAGATTGGCTGATAGCTAATATTATTTTCATTAATAAAAACCTGAAAACATTTCTGCCAAGATCAGGAAAATGATAGGATGTTCGCTCTCACTACTCTTATATAATGTGATATATTATATAATTTTTACATAAGGTAAGCACTTGACACAGCAAACAAAAATAAAAGGAATTCAAATTCTAAAGAGAGAAAACTGTTACTGTAGGCAGACGATATAATACTATGAACAGAAAATCCTAAAGACATACCCATAAAACTTAGAGGGCATCCCTGGTGGCTCAGATGGTTAAGAATCTGCCTTCACTGCATGAGATGTGGGTTAGATCCTTGTGTCTGGAAGATCTTCTAGAAAAGGAAATGGCAACCCATCCCATATCCTTGCCTGGGAAATCCCATGGACAGAGATATCTGGCGGTATCTGACACACGCACATAAAACTTAGAATGCAGCAACAATAAATTCAGTAAAGTTGCAGGATACAAAATTAGCACACAGAAATTAATTGCATTTCTAAATACTAACAGTAAACTATTAGAAAGAGAAATTAAGGAGATATTCCCATTCTGGGCTGCATTTCTAAATACTAACAACAAACTATCAGAAAGAGAAATTGAGGGGAGAATTCCATGCTAGGAATCAGTTTCCCTGACTTCAAGAGTATACTGAAAGTTAAATAAAGATCCATGAAACAGGATAGAAAGCCCAGAAACAAACACAAGTGCCTACTTAATCTATAACAAAGGAGGCAAGACTATACAATGGAGAAAAGACAATAACTTTAGTAAATTGTGCTGGGAACACAGGACATTTACATGTTAAAAAAAGAAAGAAACTAGACCACTCTTTAATACCATACAGGAAAACAAACTCAAAATGAATAAAAGACCTAAAGGTAAGACTGGATATTATAAAACTCTTAGAGGAAAAGATAGGCAGAAAACTCTTTATTCTAAAAATTTATTTATTTTAATTGGAGGCTAATTACTTTACAATATTGTAGTGGTTTTGCCATTCATATGAATCAGCCATGGGTGTACATGTGTTCCCCATCCTGAGCCCCCCTCCCACCTCCCTTCCCATCCCATCCCACTGGGACATCCCGTTGCACCAGCCCTGAGCACCCTGTCTCATGCATCAAACCTGGACTGGTGATCTGTTTCACATATGATAATATATGTGTTTCAATGCTATTCTCTCAAATCATCCCACCCTTGCCTTCTCCCACCGAGTCCAGAAGACTGTTGTATACATGTGCATCTCTTTTGCTGTCTCACATATAGGGTTGTCATTACCATCTTTCTAAATTCCATATATATATGTGTTGGTATACTGTATGGGTGTTTTTCTTTCTGGCTTACTTCACTCTGTATAATAGGCTCCAGTTTCATCCACCNGCAGGTAGATTCTTTCCTCTCTGAGGCTACCACAGAAGCCCCTCCTAAAGAGAAAGGTATATTGAATAGAAGCAAAATTATCCAACATACTACCTTCCAGGAAAGATTAGAATACACATCTACCACTTTCATAACAAAACAAGATTGAAAGGGAAATAGACAAATCATGAAATCATCAAGCTAGTAAAAGACATTTGTCATAAGGAAGCAAGATCTATTTGATCTATAAGGAACCCCTAGTCCCCAGTGTGATGATATTTGGAAGTGGGGCTTTTGAGAGTTTATTAGGTTTAGATGAAGTCAAGATGGTGTAGCCCTATGAGGTAATTAACGTACTTAAAAAGGTGGCACACTCTCTCATTGTCAGTCATACAAGGATAATACAAGATGCATATTTCTGCAAACAAGAAAAAGGGTCCTTACTAGCCACTGAATCAGTTGGAATATTGATTTTTAACTTTTTAAGCTCTAGAACTCTGATTAATAAATGTTGTTTAAGCCACTGTGTCTATGATAACTTGTAATATCACCTCAAGCTAAGATATCCTGAATATGATAGTACATAGTCTTAGTAAATTTAAGGAAACTAAAATTATATCAAGGATATTTTCTAAACCCAATGTCATAACGCTAGAAATCAACTACAAGAAACCCGCAAAGACCTCAAAACACATATAGAGACTAAACAATATGATACTAACAACTAATAGATTACTGAAGAAATCAAAGAGGAAGTCAGAAAATGTAGAGAAAAACAACAACAACAACAACAAAAAAGAAAATAAAACAATACAAAAATCTTTGGCATGCAGGATGAGTTTTTCTCATCTGTGGCATGAGAGAAGTATATAGAGACACAAGCCTACATAGGGAAATAAAAATCTAAAAATAAACAAGCTAACTTTACACGTAAAAGAGCTAGGGAATTTAAAAAATGTAAAATAAATTTAATAAAGAGATTAATCATAAAAATTAGAGCAGAAAATGAAATAGAGAATAAAGCAGTAAAACAATCATAAAATGGAAACCTAATTTTTTGAAAAGATAAAAATGAAAAGAGAAATGTCAAAATCAGAAATAAAAAAGAGTTTACAACTGAGACCACAGAAATACAAAGCATTATGAGACTATTATTAACTATTATAAATCAATAAAATGAACAGCCTACAAGGAATAGAAAAATTCTTGGCAAAGTAAAATCTCCCAAAACTGAACCAGGAAGAAATAGAAAGTATATTCAGACCAATTACCAGTAATGAACTTGAATCAGTAATAAAATATACCATCAATAAACAAAAGTTTAGAAACAGATGACTTCATGGGTAAATTTACCAACACTTGAATGGGTTAACATTTACCCTTCTCAAGCTATTGCAAAAAATTTTCACAGAAAGGAGTGTTTCCCAACACATTCTAGGAGGTCAACATCACCCTGATACCAAAACCAGACAGAGATATCACAAAATAAATAAATAAAATGCCAGTATCAGTGATGAAGGAGCAAAATTCCTCAGTAACATATTAGCAAATCAGATTCAAGAATACATTAATAGGATCATATACCATGATCAAGTGGGATTTCTCCCAGGGATACAAGGATGGTTCAATATCAGGAAGTTACTCAATGTGATACACTACATTAACAAATCGAAGTTAAAAATAAATTATCTCATTGGATAAAGGGAAACCTTTTGACAAAACAACATCAATTTATGATAAAAACTCTCTAGAATGTAGATATAAAGGGAATATACATTAGCATAATAAAGGCTATATATGCCAGTTCAGTTCAGTCCTTCAGTCATATCTGAGTCTTTGTGACCCCATGGACTCCAGGACGCCAGGCTTCCCTGTCCATCACCAACTCCTGGAGATTGGCTGATAGCTAATATTATTTTCATTAATAAAAACCTGAAAACATTTCTGCCAAGATCAGGAAAATGATAGGATGTTCGCTCTCACTACTCTTATATAATGTGATATATTATATAATTTTTACATAAGGTAAGCACTTGACACAGCAAACAAAAATAAAAGGAATTCAAATTCTAAAGAGAGAAAACTGTTACTGTAGGCAGACGATATAATACTATGAACAGAAAATCCTAAAGACATACCCATAAAACTTAGAGGGCATCCCTGGTGGCTCAGATGGTTAAGAATCTGCCTTCACTGCATGAGATGTGGGTTAGATCCTTGTGTCTGGAAGATCTTCTAGAAAAGGAAATGGCAACCCATCCCATATCCTTGCCTGGGAAATCCCATGGACAGAGATATCTGGCGGTATCTGACACACGCACATAAAACTTAGAATGCAGCAACAATAAATTCAGTAAAGTTGCAGGATACAAAATTAGCACACAGAAATTAATTGCATTTCTAAATACTAACAGTAAACTATTAGAAAGAGAAATTAAGGAGATATTCCCATTCTGGGCTGCATTTCTAAATACTAACAACAAACTATCAGAAAGAGAAATTGAGGGGAGAATTCCATGCTAGGAATCAGTTTCCCTGACTTCAAGAGTATACTGAAAGTTAAATAAAGATCCATGAAACAGGATAGAAAGCCCAGAAACAAACACAAGTGCCTACTTAATCTATAACAAAGGAGGCAAGACTATACAATGGAGAAAAGACAATAACTTTAGTAAATTGTGCTGGGAACACAGGACATTTACATGTTAAAAAAAGAAAGAAACTAGACCACTCTTTAATACCATACAGGAAAACAAACTCAAAATGAATAAAAGACCTAAAGGTAAGACTGGATATTATAAAACTCTTAGAGGAAAAGATAGGCAGAAAACTCTTTATTCTAAAAATTTATTTATTTTAATTGGAGGCTAATTACTTTACAATATTGTAGTGGTTTTGCCATTCATATGAATCAGCCATGGGTGTACATGTGTTCCCCATCCTGAGCCCCCCTCCCACCTCCCTTCCCATCCCATCCCACTGGGACATCCCGTTGCACCAGCCCTGAGCACCCTGTCTCATGCATCAAACCTGGACTGGTGATCTGTTTCACATATGATAATATATGTGTTTCAATGCTATTCTCTCAAATCATCCCACCCTTGCCTTCTCCCACCGAGTCCAGAAGACTGTTGTATACATGTGCATCTCTTTTGCTGTCTCACATATAGGGTTGTCATTACCATCTTTCTAAATTCCATATATATATGTGTTGGTATACTGTATGGGTGTTTTTCTTTCTGGCTTACTTCACTCTGTATAATAGGCTCCAGTTTCATCCACCTCATTATAGCTGATTCAAATGTATTCTTTTTAATTGCTGAGTAATATTCCATTGTGTATATGTACCACAGCTTTCTTATCATTCGTCTGCTGATGCATATCTAGGTTGTTTCCATGTCCTGGGTATTATAAACAGTGCTTCAATGAACATTGGGGTACACGTGTCTCTTTCAATTCTGATTTCCTCGATGTGTATGCCCAGCAGTGGGATTGCTGTCAAATTGTCAAATTATTTGTTCTATTTCTGTGAAAAATACTGTTGGTAGCTTGATAAGGAATGCATTGAATCTATAGATTGCTTTGGGTAGTATACTCATTTTCACTATACTGATTCTTCCAATCCATGAACATGGTATATTTCTCCATCTATTAGTGTCCTCTTTGATTTCCTTCATCAGTGTTTTATAATTTTCTATATATAGGTCTTTTGTTTCTTTAGATAGATATATTCCTAAGTATTTTATTCTTTCCATTGCAATGGTTAATGGAATTATTTCCTTAATTTCTCTTCCTGTTTTCTCATTGTTAGTGTATAGAAATGCAAGGGATTTCTGTGTGTTAATTTTATATCCTGCAACTTTACTATATTCATTGATTAGCTCTAGTAATTTTCTGGTGGAGTCTTTAGAGTTTTCTAAGTAGAGGATCATGTCATCTGCAAACAGTGAGAGTTTTACTTCTTTTCCAATCTGGATTCCATGATTTATTTTTTTCTCTGATTGCTATGGCCAAAACTTCTAAAATTATGTTGAATAGTAGTGGTGAGAGTGGGCACCCTATCCTTCTTCCTGACTTTAAGGGAAATGCTTTCGAATTTTCACCATTGAGGATGTTTGCTATGGATTTGTCATATATATCTTTTATTATGTTGAAGTATATTCTTTCTATGCCTGCATTCTGGACGGTTTTTATCATAAATGTATGCTGAATTCTGTCAAAGGCTTTCTCTCCACAATAATCATGAGGTTTTTATCTTTCAATTTGTTAATGTGGTATATTNCGAATTTTCACCATTGAGGATGTTTGCTATGGATTTGTCATATATATCTTTTATTATGTTGAAGTATATTCTTTCTATGCCTGCATTCTGGACGGTTTTTATCATAAATGTATGCTGAATTCTGTCAAAGGCTTTCTCTCCACAATAATCATGAGGTTTTTATCTTTCAATTTGTTAATGTGGTATATTACATTGATTTGTGGATACTGAAGAATCCTTGTATCCCTGGGATAAAGCCCACTTGGTCATGATGTATGATCTTTTTAATATGTTGCTGGATTCTGTTTGCAAGAATTTTGTTAAGGATTTTTGCATCTATGTTCATCAGTGATATAAATGGCAAGATCTTTTTAGATCTGTCTCCTAGAGTATATGGGGGAAAAAAATGGGATGTAATTAAACTCAAAAGTTTTTAAACAGCAAAGGAAACCATAAACCAAATGAAAAGACAATCTACAGAATGTGAGAAAATATGTGCAAAAGATGTAACCAACAAGATTATAATATCAAAAATTTACAGCATATGAGGCTAAATATTAAAAAAAAAATCAATTGAAACATGGACAGAAGAACTAAAAAGACACTTCTCCAGAAGGGAAGACATCCAGATGACTATGAGGCATATGAAAAGATGCTCAATTTTGTTAATTATTAGAGAAATGCAAGTCAAAAATATAATGATATATCACTTCACATCAGTCAGAATGGTCACAATCAAAATGTCTATAAACCATAAACTTTGGAGAGAGTGTGGAGAAAAGAGAACCCTCCTATACTTTTGGTGGAAATATAAATTGGTATAGTCACTATGGAGAACAGTATCAAGGTCCCTTAAAAACTGAAATAGATCTACTATGTGATTGAGCAATCCCATTCCTGGGCATATATCCAGAGAAAAACATGATTTAAAAGTATACAGGCACTCCAGTGTTTAGTGTATTACTGTTTACAATAGCCAAGGCATAGAAGCAACCTAAACGTCCATCAATGTATAAATTGATAAATATGTGTTCTATATATACAATGGAAGGAATGATGCTGAAGCTGAAGCTCCAGTACTTTGGCCACCTCATGCGAAGAGTTGACTCATTGGAAAAGACTCTGATGCTGGGAGGGATTGGGGGCAGGAGGAGAAGGGGATGAGAGAGGATGAGATGGCTGGATGGCATCACTGACTTGATGGGTGTGAGTCTGAGTGAACTTCAGGAGTTAGTGATGGACAGGGAGGCCTGGTGTGCTGCGATTCATGGGGTCTCAAAGAGTCAGACATGACTGAGCGACTGAACTGAACTGAATATGACTCAGGCATTAAAAAAAAATGAAATGATGCCATTTGAAACAATACAGATGGGCCTGGATATTATCACACTAAGTCAAGTAAGTCAGGCAGAGAAGGATAATATATGATATCACTTAAAAGTGTAATCTAAAAAAAAAAATGACACAAATGAACTTATTTACAAAACATAAGCAGATTCACAGAACAAATTGATGGTTACCAGGGAGAAACAGTGAGGGGGTAGTGAAAGATTAAAGGACCAGAAAGACTGAGATTGACATGTACACACTGCTATGTTTATTAATAAAATAGGTAACTAACAATTGTTTACTGAACAGCAGAGAGAACTCTGCTTAACACTCTGTAATAATCTAAATGGGAAAATAACTTGAAAAAGAATAGGTACATATATACCTATAACTGAATCACTTTGCCATACACCTGAAACTAACATAACATTGTTAATCTACTATACTTCAATGTGAAATAAAATTTTAAAACAGAAAGAAATAGAGGGTGGAGGAGTAAGGACTGGTTCAAGGTAGTCAATAGACACAAACTTCCACTTGTAAGATTAGTAAGTACTAGAGATGTGATGTGCAACCTGATAGATGTGATTAACATTGCTATATAATATATATGAATATTGTTAGGAGAAAATTCTAAGAGGTCTCATTACAAAGGAAAATTATTTCTTCTTATCTATCTGAGATGATAGTTGTTCACACAAATTATTGTGGTTATCATTTCATGATGTATGCAAGTTAAATCACTGTGCTATATACATTAAATATATAATGCTGTAAGTCAACTGTATCTTAATAAAATAAATAAAAATTGTTAACTCATCATTGCAGCTAGGTAAAATTGCTTTTCTCTGCATAATATGGTTACTTGAACATCTATCTTTACTTAAGCTATCATAGGAAGATGAATAAGAAGGTAGAAAAGTTTCCTTTAGCAGTGGATGCTTGTTCATATCTTTTCCAAATTCACTGATTTCAACTCATTTTTGAAACCAATCATCAAGGATGTCTTAATACCTGTTACAACTATTTCAATTATAACTAGTCAACATCATTTAAAGTTTTGGATAAATTTCATATATTACTTTCTTGCTTTCCTTGGTCCAAAAATAATATCTTTCAATTATCTCTTAATTAAGATTACAAAGTAAAAGTCAAATATTCACTGGGTAACTTGTGATTGCTAGTTTTATGTGTTAACTTGGCTAGGTTATGGTACCCTGCTGTTTGGTCAAACACTAGTCTAGATGTTTCTGTGAAAGTATTTTGTAAATGTGATTAGTATTTATAATCACTTTTTTTTTAAGTAAAGCAAATTACTCTTGATAATGTGAGTGGGCCTCATTTGATTAGTTTAAAGCAGTAAGAGAAAAATTGAGGCTTTCTGGAGAAGAAGGAATTCTTTCTCAAGACTGTAACATAAAAAGCTTGACTGAATTTCTAGTCTCCTGGTCTATTCTATAGATTCGGGATTTAAGACTTCAGCATAAATTCTTAGTGGAATTTCTAGCCTATTAGCCTGACCTACAGATTTTAAATTTACCAGTTTCCACAATTGTGAGGCAATTCCTTAAAATAAATCTCTCTCTCTCTTTCTTTACTGACAGCTTATATATATATATGACAGCTTTATCTATATCTGTATATCTATATCTGTATATATGTATCTGTATATCTATATGCTATTATTTTAGATAATCTTGACTGATAAAGGGCTCAGTGCTTTCCTAGGAATGCTGAAATATGCTAACATCTATAAGAAAAATTTCATCCTTTCTACTTTTCATCACTTAAGCAGTGCTACAAAAGCCTGAAGCCTAGAGACAAAATTTATAGTGGCAAGTTTCTTTCTTTCTTAAAAAAAAAACAAAAAAAAAAACTTCAAAACGAACATGAAGGTAATACTATTACTATATAAATTAAAAAAAAAAAAACTCTGTTATTGTTACTTATAGAATATCTAAGAATGTAATATTGGCACCTCACCATGAATTTGTTCTTTTTTCTATATAACAAATCTTTAATAATTATATTATCTATACCCACAAAGTCATTAAATACTTATCACATTTTCCATTATCCTTTCTAATTAATATTCTTAATGAATGGAGTTTTTAAAATATACTGCTCTTTTCAATCTGCCATATTTATTTAAGCTGTCAATAAAAAGAAAATTTGTGAATATTTTGAACAGTAACTAAGAAGTATCATATGATATGTCATAATTTTGTCTATCAATAATGGGATGACATTATAAAAATTCTCATTGGAAACATTATAAAATGCCAAAATTCATTTCTCAATTCAAGCCAGGAAAGAGGGCATGAAAATATTTTTTAAAACAGATGGTAATATGTGGGAGGGTGAGAGAAGTCATCTCCAGTTACTGTTTCTAATTAAAAAAAAACTGTAGAATATTTTAAAGGTTACAAAACACTTTTACACATATTGTTTCTTATTTTCTTATGTACTTACGATGTACAGTAAGTTCAGTCAAACAAAATATTTTTAAATAATTGCCCCAATATAGACAAACAATTGAAAGTGGGTGTAATCCAGGAAGTTCTACTCAAGGAAACATTTGTCCACACTTTACTCTTCAGGAGAAAATGCTATGGTATTGTATGTCAGCTAACATATTTTTATTTCTTAAAACTACAGCATAGAATAAACTTACAGCAAAACATCAAGCACAGAAAAAGAGTTAAGATTGTACATTTTTCTTATACCTTTTCTTATATGAATTTCTTCTTGTGGGAAATAATCTTTATTCACTTCACAGAAAGCTGCAAAGATTATTACATTTGATGGCAATAGGGAAATATTAGGGTCATGTACACACACTTAATCAGTCCTTTATTTCTTGAAAATGATTCTCAGCACTCCCATAGAATATTTTTCATCCATTCTGAGCTGTTTCCTGTAGTAGAAGCCACTGATTTTAAACTTGACTATCTTGAATTGTAATTGTTTTGTGAAACTAGGCTTCTATCAGATTTGCTATCAAGACCACCATCTGTCTTATTCATAAAATGCTAATAGATTATAACTTAATTTTCCAAGGTCAAAATGTTAACCACAAGGATAGCTTTGTATTGTCAACATTGACAAATATTTTGTTCAATTTGCAACTGTCTTCATGCCTTCTTTATGTTCTTCTTCACAGTTCACACTCTGAACTTAACTGTAAGTCAATTTTCACGAGTCTTTTCACTTTTCAAAAATCAGGTTAAAATGAGATTAACTACATTATTTAGCTTTGATAAATGGAAGTACACTGATGATGTTTTACATCAACTTGTACAAATCTTTTCAAATTGAAATAATTTAATAAATGATTAAAGACCAAAATGTAAATTTCCAGAGAGGCTATATATCCTAAGTAATTCAGGAAAGATAATTCCTATTTTCCACCTCCAGAAGGCTTGCAGTATGTCATTAACTTATCTGAGGAGAGCAAGGCCTATTGCCACCTATTATTCACTTACAAAATGTTTATTTACAGCATCTGAGACATTCATATAGCTATTATGGTCTTTCTTCTCTCTCCTCACTCTCAGGTAAATATTGCAATGCCTGATAACATCTTTCAAATGCATCCTTAGAGATCAGTATGTATGAATACCAGAAAATGTGTGAAATTTTGTATATGTGCTCATTGTTGCTCCTCAGGGAGGAGCATTATTAAATTTTAAGATGGATGTATGATGTCCCTTATTTCTAACTACAACCAGTGAATCATTTTCTTAGAGAAAGCAATAAGGTTGTTTTTTTTAAATATAAATTTATTTATTTTAATTGGAGGTTAATTACTTTACAATATTGTATTGGTTTGTCATACATTAACGTGAATCCACCATAGGTATACACATGTTCCCCATCTTTAACCCTCCTCCCTCCTCCCTCCCTGTACCATTCTTCTGGGTCTTCCCAGTGCATGAGCCCTAAGCATCCAGTATCATGTATCGAACCTGGACTAGACTGACGATTCATTTCATATACGATATTACACATGTTTCAATGCCATTCTCCCAAATCATCCCAGCCTCTCCCTCTCCCACAGAGTCCAAAAGACTGTTCTATACATCTGTGTCTCTTTCGTTGTCTCGTATANGGATGAGATGGCTGTATGGCATCACTGACTCGATGGACGGGAGTCTGCATGAACTCCCGGAGGTGGTGATGGACAGAGAGGCCTCACGTGCTGCAATTCATGGGGTCGCAAAGAGTCGGACATGACTGAGCAACTGGACTGAACTGAACTGAACTGAATAGTAATAATTTTTACAATCCTAAGGAAAAACTAGAATGTGGGACGTTGGAGAAGGGAATGGCACACCACTTTAGTAGTCTTACTTTGAGAACCCCATGAACAATATGAAAAGGCAAAGAAACAGGACACTGAAAGATGAACTCCCCAGTTCAGCAGGTGCCCAATATGCTACCTGAGAACAGTGGAGAGAAATAACTCCAGAAAGAATGAGGGATGGAGCCAAAGCAAAAGGGACACGCAGTTGTGGATGGGAATGGTGATAGAAACAAACTCCAATGCTGTAAAGAGAAATAATGTATAGGAATCGGAAATGTTAGGTCCATGAATCAAGGCAAATTGAAAGTGATCAAACAGGAGATGACAAGAATGAACATCAGCATTCTAGGAATCAGTGAACTAAGATGGATTGGAATATGTGAATTTACCTCAGATGACCATTATATCTACTACTGTGGGCAGGAATCCCTTAGAAGAAATGGAGTAGCCATCACAGTCAACAAAAGAGTCTGAAATGCAGTACTTGGATACAATCTCACACACACACACACACACAAAAGAATGATCTCTGTTCGTTTCTAAGGCAAACCATTCAATATCACAGTAATCCAAATATGCCACAAACACTAATGCCAAAGAAGCTGAAGCTGAATGGTTCTATGAAGACCAATAAGACCTTCTAGAACAACATCCCCAAAAGATGTCGTATTCATCATAGGGGACTGGAATGCAAAAGTAGGAAGTCAAGAAACACCTGGAGTAACAGGCAAATTTGGCCTTGTAATACAGAATGAAGCAGGGCAAAGGCTAACAAGAGATCTGCCAAGAGAACATACTGATCATAGCAAACACCCTTTTCCAACAACACAAGAGAAGACTCTACACATTGACATCACCAGATGGTCAACAATGAAACAGATTGATTATATTCTTTGTAGCCAAAGATGGAGAAGCTCTATACAGTCAGCAAAAGCAAAACTAGGAGCAGACTGTGGCTCACATCATGAACTCCTTATTGCCAAATTCAGACTGAAATTGAAGAGAGTGGGGAAAATCACCAGAACTTTCATGTATGACCTAAGTCAAATCCCTTATGATTATACAGTGGAAGTGAGAAATTAGATTTAAGGGACTAGATCTGATAGAGAGAATGCCTGATGAACTATGGATGCAGGTTTATGACACTGTACAGGAGACAGGAATCAAGACCATCCCAAAAAAAAGAAATGCAAAAAAGCAAAATGGCTATCTGGGGAGCCCTTACAAATAGCTGTGAAAAGAAGAGAAGTGAAAAGCAAAGTAAAAAAGGAAAGATATACCAATTTGAATGCAGAGATCCAAAAAATAGCAAGGAGAGATAAGAAAGCCTTCCTCAGTGATCAATGCAAAGAAATAAAGGAAAACAACAGAATGGGAAAGACTAGAGATCTCTTAAAAATCAGAGATATCAAGGGAACATTTCATGCAAAGATGAGCTCAATAAAGAACGGCAATGGTATGGACCTAACAGAAGCAGGAGATATTAAGAAGAGGTGGCAAGAATACACAGAAGAACTGTACAAAAAAGATCTTCACGACCAAGATAATCACGATGGTATGATCACTCACCTAGAACCAGACATCTTGGAATGTGAAGTCAAGTAGGTCTTAGGAAGCATCACTACGAATAAAGCTAGTGGAGGTGATGGAATTCCAGTTGAGTCATTTCAATTCCTAAAAGATGATGTTATGAATGTGTTGCACTCAATATTCCAGCAACTTGGGAAAACTCAGCAGCGGCCACAGGATTGGAAAGACCAGTTTTCATTCCATTCCTAAGAAAGGCAATGCAAAGAATGCTCAAACTACTGCACAATTGCACTCATCTTGCATGCTAGTAAAGTAATGCTCAAATGTCTCTAAGCCAGGCTTTAACAAACTTGAACCATCAATTTCCCAATGCTAAAACTGGTTTTACAAAAGGCAGAGGAACCAGAGGTCAAATCACCAACATCTGCTGGATCATCAAAAAAGCAAGAGCGTTCCAGAAAAACATCTATTTCTGCTTTATTGATGAAAGCCTTTGACTGTGTGGATCACAATAAACTGTGGAAAATTATAAAAGAGATAGGAATACCAGATCACCTGACCTGCCTCTTGAGAAAGCTGTATGCAGGTCAGGAAGCAACAGTTAGAACTGGACATAGAACAACAGACTGGTTCAAGCAGGAAAAGGAGTATGTCAAGGCTGTATACTGTCACCCTGCTTATTTAACTTATATGCAGAGTACATCATGAGAAATGCTGGGCTGGAAAAAGCACAAGCTGAAATCAAGATTGCCTGGAGGAATATCAAACCCACAGATATGCAGATGACACCACCCTTATGGCAGAAAGTGAAGAGGAACTAAAAAGCCTCTTGATCAAAGTGAAAAAAAAGAGTGAAAATGTTGGCTTAAAGCTCAACATTCAGAAAACCAAGATCATGGCACCCAGTCCCATCACTTTACGGCAAATAGATTGGGAAACAGTGGAAACAGTGGCTGATTTTATTTTATTGGGCTCCAAAATCACTGCAGATGGTGACTGCAGCCATGAAATTAAAAAAAGACAGTTACTTCTTGGAAGGAAAGTTATGAGCAACCTAGATAGCATATTCAAAAGCAGAGACATTACTTTGCCAACGAAGGTCCATCTAGTCAAGGCTATGGTTTTTCCAGTGGTCCTGTATGGATGTGAGAGATGGACTGTGAAGAAAGCTGAACACTGAAGAATTGATGCTTTTGAATTGTGGTATTGGAGAAGACTCTTGAGGGTCTCTTGGCCAGTAAGGAGATCCAACCAGTCCATCCTAAAGAGATCAGTCCTGAGTGTTCTTTGGAAGGACTTATGCTGAAGCTGAAACTCCAATACTTCGGCCACCTGGTGCAAACAGCTGACTCATTTGAAAAGACCCTGATGCTGGGAAAGATTGAAGGCAGGAGGAGAAGGGGATGACAGAGGATAAGATGGTTGGATGGCATCACCGACTCACTGGACATCAGTTTAGGTGGACTCCAGGAGTTGGTGATGGACAGGGAGGCCTGGCAAGCTGCAGTTCATGGGGTTGCAAATAGTCAGACATGACTGAGCGACTGAACTGGAACTGAAATGTTTACATACAATTCACACCTGAATAATCTATCAGTTATTTGCTAGGATATCATAAAGATATTCTCAATACATTGCGGTCTTGGTACTTTCACCTGACATGTACCTTTTCTTAGGGAAGCTTTTTGGAATATATCCCAGGAAAACTAGGAAAGCAATTAGATGCCCTTTACCAAATTCAAATATAGACTAATCAGCTTGGATACCAGTAGATGTAGTATGACACTTGTTCAACAGTTCAGTTCAGCTCAGTCACTCGATCATGTCCGAATCTTTGCAACCCCATGGACTACAGCGCACCAGACTTCCCAGTCCATCACCAATTCCTGCAGCATACTCAAACTCATGTTCATCGAGTCAGTGGTACCATCTAACCATCTTGTCCCCTGTCGGCCCCTTCTCCTCTTACCTTCAATCTCTCCCAGCATCAGAATCTTTCCTAGTGAGTCAGTTCTTTGTATCAGATGGTCAAACTATTGCAGTTTAAGCTGCAGCATCAGTCCTTCTAATGAATATTCAGGTTTGATTTCCTTTAGGATGGACTGGTTGGATCTCCTTGCCAGCCAAGGGACTCTCAAGAGTCTTCTTCAAAGCCACAGTTCAAAAGCAACCGTTTTCAGGCACTCAGCTTTCTCTATAGTTCAACTCTGACATCCACTCATGACCACTGGAAAAACCATAGCTTTGACTAGATGGAACTTTGTTGGTGAAGTAATGTTTAATAATTAGCTTTGGATCTGATCCCAAAGAGTATTATCAGGAGAACAAGGGAATTATAGGATGACAATATCAGCCAGCACATATGTAAAGCATTAAAAATTGGAACAGCAGGAGCACTAAGAGGGGTCTCTGTGGGGAGGGGGTCACTTCACTTAACAAGTAAAGGAGTACTTAAAAGAAAATATATGTGATTATGTAATTCAGAGTTAGGATAGGAGGCTTCACTTAAGATCATCAATGCTGTAGCCTATGTTACATTAATCAATAGCCCTGTGCCTCAATTTATTTATGTTTGTAACGGGGATAATAAAATTTTTTTAAAAACTAAATTAACTATTGTCATGTATTTGCTAACTCATGTCCAACTCTTTTGTCAACCCTATGGACTGAACCCCCTGGGTTCTTCTGTCCGTGGCATTTCTCAGGCAAGAATACTGGAATGGATTGCCATTTTCTTCTACAGGGTATCTTCCCAACCCAGGAATCAAATCCGTGTCTCCTGTAGGTGGATTCTTTATCACTGAGCCACCAGGGAAGCACATAAAATTATTATAAACCAATAAGAACAATGCATGGCATAAAGGAAAACAGTATATAAGAGCTGGAGAAAAGATGAGAATATGATAATATGAAAAACACAGGATTTAGGAAAATTATGAATAAGAATTACTAATTTTCTTTACCATCTTTCTAAATTCCATATATATGTGTTGGTATGCTGTATTGTTGTTTTTCTTTCTTGCTTACTTCACTCCGTATAATAAGCTCCAGTTTCATACACCTCATTAGAACTGATTTAAATGTAGTCTTTTTAATGGCAGAGTAATATTCCATTGTGTATATGTACCACACCTTTCTTACCCATTCATCTGCTGATGGACATCTAGGTTGCTTCCATGTCCTGACTATTATCAACAGTGCTGCAATGAACATTGGGGTACATGTGTCTCTTTCAATTCTGATTTCCTCGGTGTGTATGCCCAGCAGTGAGATTGAATATGGAATCCCTTAGAATAACAAAAATTTCCTATTGACTTTGATCCCAGGTACAATGTTCTTTCAGAGGGGCAGGCTTCTATTTTTCTAATAGAAATAAATATAATTCTAACTCACAGCTTGATACTAAGATTTACAAAATCATAATGACATAAATTACTACAAACTAAATTTAAGAGCAAACCTAAGAATTGTTATTGGAGAACAAAAAGGAAATGATTATCAGCACAACAATGTAAAAGTGAAATTAGATGCAGATATGAGAGTATATAGGCAGATAACATTATCTGACAAAGCATTAAGCCAAAAAGAACTATTGTATGTTGATGGAGGCTCAAAAATATAATTTACAGTTATAAAGATAACCAGTAGAAAAAATTTAACATATATATGTGAAATCTTCATTTAATGATATAAAGTGTTGAAGTCAGCAAAATCCTGGTCATTCATACCAAATAATCAGTGGACACTTCCTAGACTTCTGGTTTATTATAGAATAATGATAATGACACAAATTAAAATCTCTCTACTCACTTCCACCAAGAAAACAAAAATTCATATTCAGCATAAGTATGGCATGGAGCACTCTGTGAACTTCAAAGTACCTGTACAGCTGAAAAATAAATACCTGTATCTACCAGCAAACAACTCCACACATAAGTGTGATGGATCCTGGATACACTTGCTCTCAGAAAGACATGTCACACACTCAGTGGTAAACACTGCGAAGCAATCTAATTTCTGATACATCAGAATAATAGCCCTTGAGAAATCAAAAGGAAGAAAGTTGAAAGGTTGTGGGCCAATGAAACAGTACTAGGAAGGCACCACTTCTGTAGAATAAGGGGCTTACTTAAAAGGAGAATGGACCCCTTGGAGATTTGGAGGGAAAGAAAAATAAGCAAGCAGGAAAATTAATTAGTGATATTGGTGAAACACGTGCAAATTAAAAATCTGTAAGTCACACTCTACAAATTTCTCACTGTATTGGTGCTGTAAGAAATTACCATAATTTGGTGACTTACTCCAATATGAATCTTTTATTTCACAATTCTAGAAGCCACAAGTCTGAAATCAGTTTCACCAAACTGAAGTCAAGGTGTTATTCCAAGATATTGTAAGATTTATTTCTTCTGGAGGTTTTTTGGGGAAAATACATTTCTGCTTTTTTAAGCTTCTAGTGGCTCCCTGTAGCCTAGGCTTGGTGCCCCTTCCTCCATACTTAAAGCTCATCAAACAAAAATTTGCTTTCATCATCACATTTCTTTCTCTCTGTGATTCATCCTCTGTCACTCTTTTAGTAATCATTCTGCTAATAATTACATTGAGTTCACTCTTATAACCCAGGATAATCTATTTATCTCAAGGCACTCACTTTAATTTAGATAATTTAACCACAGATTCTCTTTTGCTGTATAAGGTAACACAGATTCTGGGATGACATGGACACACTTTGTGGGTTATTGTTCAGTATATTCTCCACCATAAAAAAAATAAGCTACATTTTTCATATGCCAATGCAAGAGAGCAGTCTTGAACTTGGAAATCTAGTTAGACCCTCTTACTTTTCTCTGTGACCATGGACAACTGTTTTAGCTGGTCTAGAGAAGAAAGAAAATTAGTACATAAACAGGAAATGAAAAGAGACATTTATACAACACTTCAGGAAAAATAACTGTAAAACTAGAGTAAAAAATGTTTCAAAGTGTGAAAATTCTTCCACCAGTCACAGACTAAAGTAAAGTGCATCACAACATTCTAACCTGAATAAAACACACTAAACAATAATTTTCAAATTTAAAGAATGTCTTAAATCATAAACTAAAAACCTGATTCAAGGATATAGATGCATAAAAATAGAAAGATATGAAACAAACTCAGGAAAATATTGAATAAAAATACTACAACATCTTAAAAATGACTGAACTACAAGTCACCAAAGGAAGACTATACTCACTTGAGATGTAATGAATGTATTGAGGAGATATTTGAAAACTAAACAAACAAACAAACAAAAAAAAAAAAAGCAAAGCATGATAATGAAATAGAGAAAAGTATAAAGATCAGTGAAAAAGGACTTTCATACATAGTACAGTCAGGTAAAGGAAAATCTATAATACATAAAATCAGAGTACCTGATTATAAAAAAATAATATTTTTTACCTAAAATAAAAAAATAACATATAATAACAAAATAAATCCTTACATCAAAAGAGACTAAAAAGAAAACTAAGGAATAAAAACATATAAAGAAAACTAAGGAATAAAATGTATGCAAAGTAATATAAAATTACAAGTCACCAAAGGAAGACTATACTCACAATTTAATGAATGTATTGAGGAGATACTTGAGAACTGAAAAAGAAAGCATGATGATGAAACAGAGACAAGTATAAAGATCAGTAAAAAATGACATTCATACATAGTTCAGGTAAAGGAAAACCTATAATACATAAAATCAGAGTACCTGATTATAAAAAAATAATATTTTACCTAAAATTAGAAAATAAATAACATATAATATAAAATCAATCTTCACATCAAAAGGAATTGAAAAGAAAACTAAAGAATAAAACATATTAAAAATAATATAATGCACATATGTAGAAAATATATATAACAATAAAATAGCAGTTGGAACAAAACAAATCATATGATTAAATGTAAATGGATTTAACTCGTTTATTCTCAAAGAGACACAGAGAACCCAGCTGTATGTTGCATACAAGAAACCTACTCTGAAAGGACCTTGAAGCCTAAATATTATATATAAGGGCAAATATATACCAGCCTAGGGATCTCTTCAGAAAACTGGAAACATCAAGGGAGCATTCCACCCAAACATGGGCACAATAAAGGATAAAAATGGTAGAGACATAGCAGATGCTGAAGAGATCAGAAAAAGATAGAAAGAATACATGGAAAAACTGTATAAAAAAGATCTTAATGAACTGGATTACTATGATGGTGCAATTAGCATGCAGAGCCAGACATTTAGGAATGCAAAGTCAAGCAGGCCTTAAGAAGAACTGCTGTTAATAAAGCTAGTGGATGCGATGAAATTCCAGCAGAACTATTCAAATCCCTAAAGGAGGATGCCACAGAGGTTTTGCATTCATTATATCAGCAAGTCTGGAAGACCCAGCAGTGGCTACAGGACTGGAAAAGGTCAATCCTCATTCCAATCCCCAAAATATGTGCTAACCATCGGGCAAAAGGACTCATCTCCCATGCTAGTAAGGTAATACTTAAAATCTTTCATGCTAGGCTTCAGCATTATGTAAACCAAGAACTTCCAGATGCCCAGGCTGGGTTTAGAAAAGGAAGAGAAACTAGAGATCAAATTGCCAACATTCACTGGATCACAGAGAAAGCAAGGGAATTTCAGAAAAAAAAAAAAATCTATCTCTGTTTCATTGATTACACTAAATCCTTTGACTGTGAGGATCATGACAAACTGGAAAGCTCTTAGAGAGATGCAAATACCAGACCATCTTACCTATCCCCTGAGGATCCTGTACATGGGTCACAAAGCAACAATTAGAGCCTTGTATCAGGATCCCCTGGTGGCTCAGTTGGTAAAGAATCTGCCTGAAATTCAGGAGGCCTCGGTTGGATCCTTGAGTTGGGAAGATCTGCTGGAGAAGGGAACAGCTACCCACTCCAGTATTCGGGCCTGGAGAATTCCATGGACTGTATAGTACATGGTGTTGCAAAGAGTTGGACACAACTGAGCAATTTTCACTTTCATGGAACAACTGATTGGTTCAATATTGAGAAAGAAGTACAACAGGGTTGTTTGCTGTCACCCTGTTTATTTAATGTATGTTTAATCTATATTGAGAACATCATGAGACATGCTGGGCTTGATGAGTGACAAGCTGGAATCAAGATAGGTGGGAGAAACATCAACAACCTCAGATATGCAGATGATACCACTGTAATGGCGGAAAGCAAAGAGGAACTAAACAGCTTTTTTGATGAGGGTGAAGGAGGAAAGTGAAAGAGTCAGCTTAAGGCTAAATATTTAAAAAAACTAACATCATGTCATTCAGGCCCGTTACTGCATGGAAATAGAATGGAAAAAGGTGGATAGTGATAGATTTCCTCTTCTTGGGCTCAAAAGTTGATGCGGAGGGTAACTGCAGCCATGAAATCAGACGATTGCTTCTTGAAAGGAAAGCAATGACAAACTTGGACAATGTGTTGAAAAGCAGAAACATTATTCTGCCTACAAAGATCCATATAGTCAAGGCTATGAGTGCTGAAGAATTGATGCTTTTGAACTGTGGTGTTGGAAAAGACTCTTGAGAGTCCCTTGGACTGCAAGGAGATCCAACCAGTCCATTCTGAAGGAGATCATCCCTGGGATTTCTTTGGAAGGAATGATGGTAAAGCTGAAACTCCAGTACTTTGGCCACCTTATGCGAAGAATTGACTCATTGGAAAAGACTCTGATGCTGGGAGGGATTGGGGACAGGAGGAGAAGGGGATGACCGAGGATGTGATGGCTGGATGGCATCACTGACTCAATGGGCATGAATCTGAGTGAACTCCGGGAGTTGGTGATGGACAAGGAGGTCTGGCGTGCTGCGATTCATGGGGTCGCAAAGAGTCGAACACGACTGAGAGATTGAACTGAACTGAACTGATGGTCTTCTCAGTGGTCATGAGACTTGATAGACATGAGTTTCAGCAAGCTCTGGGAGTTGGTGATGGACAGGAAAGCCTAGTGTGCTGCAGTCCATGGGGTCGCAGTCAGACATGACTGGCTGACTGAACTGAAATGAACTGAACACTGCTTTCCTCTAAAAAGGACACACTCAGTAGTGTCCCACTCTTTGAGACCCCATGAACTGCAACCTGCCAGGCCTCCCTGTCCATCACTAATTCCGAGAGTTTACCCAAACTCTTGTTCATTGAGTCGGTGATGCCATCCAATGATAAGTGAAAATCCCTATTAATTTTTTTAATGAAGTTATGTGTGTGTTTGTTATCTGTAGGTAAATGCATCCCTAACTGCTACAACTAGCTCTGATTAAATGCAAATTAACAATTTACTCTCAGTGAACACGAAATGATAATATATTATTTTACAGTGACTTCATGTCATATACTGGAGGAGGAAATGGCAACCCACTCCAGTATTCTTGCCTGAAAAATCACATGAACAAGGAGCCTGGCAGGGCACAGTCCATAGGATTGTAAAGAGTCACATATGACTGAGCAACTAAGCACATATCATATACTGTGGGCATTAGTAAATATATTCAGAAGTATTATGCTAGGGAAAAAAATAAGGAAATAGATATTTATAGGATATATCTTTATTTATATATATTGCATGGAATTTTATTTGCCAAGAGTATAAATATCTTATTTTTATGTTAAAGTGACCAGGATGGTATCACTATTCAATTTAGTCAAACAAAAGAAATGTGAAAGTGAAGTCGCTCAGTCGTGTCCAACTCTTTGTGACCCTGTAGACTGTAGCCTACTAGGCTCCTCTGTCCATGGGATTTCCTAGGCAATAGTACTAGAAGGGGTTGCCATTTCCTTCTCCAGGGGATCTTCCCAAGCCAAGGCTTGAACCCAGGTCTCCCACATTGTAGACAGATGCTTTACCATCTGAGCCACCAGAGAAGTCTAATTTGGTCAAATGAAAGAAATGTAATTGATACCAATTGTTTGGGATACAGAGACTAAAGAGTCTATTAAACTTTTCACGTGTCAAAGCTCTTTGGCATCATGAAGACATAGTAGATTTAGGATACTATAGAAAATAATAATGACATACTTTCTAATGATTCTCTTTAAGGAGGACATTGAGATATGTAATCATGAAAAATTCAATCACTTTTTTGAAACCACACTGTGATAGAGATATAACTTTGCATTTATTATCCTTCAACCAAGAGCAAAATTCACTCTCATTAAGTGCCTCTGCTTAACCAACCTTAAAATAATTTAATTTTGATCATTAATTCCTTATTAAAATACTAAATATAACAAAAGAGGGACAGATTTTATTGAATATTAAGGAACCTTTTGATTAATTCTAAGCTGAAAGCTTGCTGCCTCATCTTTTGCTTGGCATAAGGATACTCTCCTTTTTTATTATGCAAAGTTGCTTACATCAGCACATTTATTTAGTAAAGAGTGAAACAAAATCTCGTTTTGAGTCACTGCATTCAAGTTTTTAGGCCTTCTCCTGGTTCTTCTCAAGGAATTCTTCAGGTTGTGAATATTTAAGCATGCAAATGGTTATTATTAAATATACTGTATAAGCAAGCACTGATAAAATATATTTCAAGGCACATGTATTATCCCTGGATCTAACAATCCATCTCACTTATGTTAATTTAGAGGACATTACATTAAAAAATGATCATTTACATTGACACAGGCACATTTCTTCCTAAAATGAGAATCATCCTACCACAGGTACTATTACATTATAGCCTTATGGCTTCCAGAGCAAAGTGTGTCAGAACAGAATCCTAGTTTTGCACCTGTGTGTATAGATTTTGGAACTTGAAAAAGACTTATAACTTTCTAGGTTCAGTTTCCAAACAAGTAAAAGGGAATATTGGCATATTAGAGTGTTTAGAATTTCAACTATATCTAGAAGGCAATGAAATTTATGGGAAGATAGTAGGAAGTATAGTTCTATTCTTAATATATTTTCTGTCCAGGCCATGTTTGAGCTTCATTAGTTATTTCACTCCTCTATGTTATAGCACAAGCCAGTAGGGAGGGCATAAAGAATGTTGACTTTGGAATCAGAAGATCAGAAAAGAACTGGACTAAGTAACAGTTTTACTGCTTACTGCCTGTGCAACCTTTAACGAAGCAATTAACCTTTAGACACTCAGTTTTATCATCTGCTAAATGGAGATTACTATTCTTCCAGATACAAACAATAAATGAGATAATTTTTCAAGGTACCTAATATAGTAACTGGCACATTATATAAAGTTTATAAATATTATCCTCATTACAAGTTACTTTAAAAACATACAGATAAACTTTGACATGGAATATATTGGCTTATTACAAATCAGTGATAAGTAGTTCAAATGACTTTATCAGATTCTAGGACAGCAGAATTTTGTTTATTCTTACTATGAAGCCAGCATCTTGATTTACATTTGTCCCTAAAAATGTTCTCTTCCTCAACTTGAATAATATTAACAAAATAAGCATAGTCTGAAACACTAAGTTGGACAGTTTATATATTTTCATAGGGCAGAGTCTTACACAGAAGAAGGTTCTGAAAAATAAATCTATGCTGGAGCATTCTCAGAAGACTTGAGTTAGCATGAATTGAGGAGGTACATGTCAAGGGAAAGAAAATAAATCAAAGTAAGGAGAGTGTACTGAAACATATCTTCTTGTTTTATTTATGGTTAGCCAAATGCATTTGGGGTTTTCTGATGAGATTATTACTACTGCCTCACATGATTTAAATTCCATATATATTATATGAATATAACTAAAATCAAGGAAAAATTTTAAATTTTTTCCCTAAAAATTGGGTGAAATGCTATGTAAAATTTGCTAATTTTGTTTTCCTATAGTGATGAAATTTACTCGTTTTTATTGCCTTTTGCCAAAAATTGTTAATACCACAATATTGATGAGGGAAGGGTTTAAGACTTATGTGGCCATTGTTATTAAACCCACCTATTCTTAACTGGCATACTTATTTTAATACAATTTACATATTAATTTTTTAAACTATCTGTGACATACAAATCAAATGTAGATTTTGATAAAAAAAGGTTTTCTGGCTCACTGGTTTCAAGTAACCCTCTAAGGTTTGGTAATCACAAAGAACTATGCTAAGACAGCTTTTCTTTTTGTCCCAGAGTCTCACAAAGTCATCTGAACCACTTACCAGTGATTCATAATACACCAGTGTATTTCACATCAAGGTTTATTCTAGGTTTTAATATCGAGTTCAGTTCAATGCAGTTGCTCAATCGTGTCCAACTCTTTCAACCCCATGAATTGTAGCGCGCCAGGCCTCCTTGTCCATCACCAACTCCCGGAGTTCACTCAGACTCACGTATATCGAGTCAGTGATGCTATCGAGCCATCTCATCTTCTGTCATCCCCTTCTCCTCCTGCCCCCATCCCTCCCAGCATCAGAGTCTTTTCCAGTGAGTCAACTCTTCACATGAGGTGGCCAAAGTACTGGAGTTTCAGCTTTTGCATCAGTCTTTTCAAAGAACGCCAAGGACTAATCTCCTTCAGAATGCACTGGTTGGATCTCCTTGCAGTCCAAGGGACTCTCAAGAGTCTTCTCCAACACCACAGTTCAAAAGCATCAATTTAGCACTCAGCTTTCTTCACAGTCCAACTCTCACATCCATACATGACTACTGGAAAAACCATAGCCTTGACTAGACGGACCTTTGTTGGCAAAGTAATGTCTCTGCTTTTGAGTATGCTATCTCGGTTGGTCATAACTTTCCTTCCAAGGAGTAAGCATCTTTTAATTTCATGGCTGCAATCAACATCTGCAGTGATTTTGGAGCCCCCAAAGATAAAGTCTGACACTGTTTCCACTGTTTCCCCATCTATTTTCCATCAAGTGATGGGACCAAATGCCATGATCCACAGGTGAATTCCAGTTCACTATCTTTCTTTCTTTTCAGTTATAGTTACTGTTCCCATTTTTATATCTGAAACTTATCTATTCTAGTCTAGTTTTAGATGTTTTTGAAGATTCATGATCTTGTAAAGGTCAAAATAGAATTCTGAAATTGCTTGTCTATTGTAGCTGAAGTTAGATCAAATATGATCACTGAGGGATTTCATGCTTTATTTTTATGCATCTCTATTCATTTATAGATATAAGGATTTTAATAAGATTATTTTGGTAAAGTATTATGTATCAGGACAATAGCTGTGAACCTCTTTAAGTAAAATCCAACTCTATCTACAGTAACCAGCCCAGAAAGCCATCTTACTATCTATAAGTCAAACTTATAGGAAGTCAGACCACTGTCTCTACAAAATAGTCTATATAGACAAACAATAACTCATATAACAATTAGCTCCAAGTGAATAGGACCCGATTAGTAATTGGTTGCTTTGCTAATATTTGTCGTGTTTCCATTTTAATTCTAATTGAGAAAACTAAATATGCAGGCCTATCCATATACATAGTATACACTCTTCTAGTAAGCCTGCCTATACCTTCTCCATGCCAACACCCTCTAGTCAGGGCATACTTGAAATACAGAGTGATTTGTAAAGAAGAAAGATAGTGTAGCTAAAAGAGAATAGTACATACATAACATGTTTTTAAAATAAATATTTAGAAAACTATTTAATAAATATAATAGCCTTTGGTTTATTTTCAATTAATTCTTAACAGAAGTTTTATTTTTTCCTTTAAAATATTTGCTATATACATTTCTGAAATAAACCTTCAGATTTAAATTTAAGCTGACAGATATTCAGCTCAGCATTTATGTTTCCTTTTGGACTAATGAGATCAAACATTCCCTTGATGATTATTTAATAGATGTTTCCTCTTAGAGTCTCATATGTTTTTGAAATTACATTTGGACCAAAAGGAAAATTTTGATAATTTGAATTTGGTAATTAGTATTCTCCAACTATCTCACATTTAAGAAAGACCACTTAATTTTAGTTTATAAAATATTCTCTGCAAAAATTTGAGCATAATATCAGATAAAAATTCCTTTTCTTCTTGGGACTAACATGAGGGATTTTCTATCCAGTGTATTTCTAACTTGTTGAATTCTTTTTAATCCTAACACTGCTGCTGCTGCTAAGTCGCTTCAGTCGTGTCTGACTCTATGCCACCCCATAGACGGTAGCCCACCAGGCCCCCCTGTCCCTGGGATTCTCCAGGCAAAAACACTGGAGTGGGGTGCCATTTCCTTCTCCAATGCATGAAAATGAAAAGTGAAAGTGAAGTCAGTCGGTTGTGTTCGACTCTTTGCGACCCCATGGACTGCAGCCCACCAGGTTCCTCCATCCATGGGATTTTCCAGGCAAGAGTACTGGAGTGGGGTGCCATTGCCAGCCAATGTTAAAATATTGCCCCTCAAAATTTGCACTTTAAAAACAATTTGAACTCTAGATAACATTTTGAACTTCTACCAGATTTACAAACTCTTTTGGATCTATTTGATTAATAATAAACTTCATAAAAATCTAATATTTCATCGCCATTGACTACCCCAATTATGTTTTGTTTTTGATTTTGTCATTAGTATCTAAACAAATGAATTGTTGCCTCAATTGGGTCATATGGCATTTTCAGGGACTAGAAATTCTTCTCTCTTGCTTAAGTTTTATTTGATGATATATTTATTTCCCACACTTGGTTACTAGTTACTAAAATTTAGGGATGTACTAAGTGCCTTCGAGACTAAGAAATGTTGAGAGCTTTTAGGTGGGTTTAGAAAGACATAACTGGACCACAAATTTTAAGTAAAATTTTATGAGAGATAACAAGAGAAGGGGATTCATTTTCCAGAAATATAACTTCTAGATAGTCACTGTTTAGTTATGAATACATTCAATATTAGAACTCACATTTTTAGTTAACTAATTAGTTATGAAACCAAAAAGAGGTGATCACTTATAAGATTAGAACTAACTGTAGGTATTAATTCAAGATAACATGGTGATGAAGCCCAGTACTTTTGGAATGCATCTTTAGAATCAAGTAGCTTAACAGTTGTCAAACAGTAAGTTTTTTGTATGTGGTTGTGGTTAAACTATCCTGACCCTCAGTATGACAAACTAGATAAAAGTCTCCCCCTCATTCATACACAAATAGAGTCATGATTCTGCAAATGCAGAATTCAGAATCATGAGGGGAAAAGAAAAAGTAAGTCAGAAGAAAACTTACCCAGTATAAGCAGATAGGCTGGGTCCTCTTTTCTTTTGAACTAAACTTTAGATGGAGGTAAAAGGTGAAATTTAAAATAACAGAAACAACAATTGCAACAACATTAACAAGAAAACTCTTGTGGAAATGTGCAAAAGTTACTAGCTTATCCTCAGGCTTCTCAGGTAACTCGGTGGTAAAGATTCTGCTTGCCGATGCTGGAGACACTGGTTCAATTCCCAGATCAGGAAGATCCCCTGGTGGAGAGGAAATAAACCCACTCCAAAGTTCTTGCCTGGAAAATCCCATGGACAGAGGAGCCTGGTGGGCTACACCATAGGTTCCCAGAGTTGGACATGGACACAACTGAGAGACTGAGCAGGCACAGCTTATCCTCACTTGGGTTTGAAATCTATTTATTTATTTATTTTTTACTTTACAATATTGTATTGTTTTTTCCATACATTGACATGAATCTGGGAGCACATGTACACCCATGGGTTTGGAATCTAATTGCCCACTATTTGCATTTCCTTCTCTCACTTCCAGGGCTGACAACAACAACAACATGAGAAGACCATTATCAACTCTAATGAATCCTTTTTGGAGAATCTCTTAGGATCACAGGAAAACAAGTCCATACAAAACAGGCTCAATCCAGGTCTTCTAGTAACTCTCTGAAGGAATACAAATGAAAATTGAGAATAACTATGTAACAAAAATTAACACACTCACATAACACAAAAATGCCAAGGCACCTTGAGCTGGAGTCAGAAAAATCAGCAAATTTTCAGGAAAATTTTTTTTTAATTTAATTAATTTTAGTTTACAATATTGTGTTGGTTTTGCCATACATTGACTTGAATAAGCCATGAGTGTACATGTGTTCCCCATCCTGAACTCCCCTCCCACCTCCCTCCCCATTCCATCCCTCTGGGTTATCCCAGTGCACCAGCCCCAAGTACCCTGTACCATGCATCAAACCTGGACTGGCGATTCGTTTCACATATGATATTTTACATATTTCAATGTCATTCTTCCATATCATCCCACCCTCTTCCTCTCCCACAGAGTCCAAAAGACTGTTCAATACATCTGTGTCTCTTTTGCTGTCTTGCATACAGGGTTATCATTACCTTCTTTCTAAATTCCATATGTATGGGCTAGTATATTGTATTGGTGTTTTTCTTTCTGGCTTACTTCACTCTGTATAATAGGCTCCAGTTTCATCCACCTCATTAGAACTGATTCAGATGTATTCTTTTTAATGGCTGAGTAATAGTCCATTGTGTATGTGTACCACAGCTTTCTTATCCATTCATCTGCTGATGGACATCTAGGTTGCTTCCATGTCCTGGCTATTATAAACAGTGCTGCAATGAACATTGGGGTACACGTGTCTCCTTCAATTCTGGTTACTCGGTGTGTATGCCCAGCAGTGGGATTGCTGGGTCAAAGACCCAATCAAAAAGTGGGCTAAAGAACTAAACAGACATTTCTCCAAAGAAGACATAGAGATGGCCAACAAACACATGAAAAGATGCTCAACATCATTCATTATCAGAGAAATGCAAATCGAAACTACAATGAGGTACCATTTCATACCAGTCAGAATGGCTGCTATCCAAAAGTCTACGAGCAATAAATGCTGGAACGGCTGTGGAGAAAAAGGAACACTCTTACAGTGCTGGTGGGAATGCAAACTAGTACAGCCACTATGAAGAACAGTGTGGAGGAAAAAAAAANATCTGGGAGCACATGTACACCCATGGGTTTGGAATCTAATTGCCCACTATTTGCATTTCCTTCTCTCACTTCCAGGGCTGACAACAACAACAACATGAGAAGACCATTATCAACTCTAATGAATCCTTTTTGGAGAATCTCTTAGGATCACAGGAAAACAAGTCCATACAAAACAGGCTCAATCCAGGTCTTCTAGTAACTCTCTGAAGGAATACAAATGAAAATTGAGAATAACTATGTAACAAAAATTAACACACTCACATAACACAAAAATGCCAAGGCACCTTGAGCTGGAGTCAGAAAAATCAGCAAATTTTCAGGAAAATTTTTTTTTAATTTAATTAATTTTAGTTTACAATATTGTGTTGGTTTTGCCATACATTGACTTGAATAAGCCATGAGTGTACATGTGTTCCCCATCCTGAACTCCCCTCCCACCTCCCTCCCCATTCCATCCCTCTGGGTTATCCCAGTGCACCAGCCCCAAGTACCCTGTACCATGCATCAAACCTGGACTGGCGATTCGTTTCACATATGATATTTTACATATTTCAATGTCATTCTTCCATATCATCCCACCCTCTTCCTCTCCCACAGAGTCCAAAAGACTGTTCAATACATCTGTGTCTCTTTTGCTGTCTTGCATACAGGGTTATCATTACCTTCTTTCTAAATTCCATATGTATGGGCTAGTATATTGTATTGGTGTTTTTCTTTCTGGCTTACTTCACTCTGTATAATAGGCTCCAGTTTCATCCACCTCATTAGAACTGATTCAGATGTATTCTTTTTAATGGCTGAGTAATAGTCCATTGTGTATGTGTACCACAGCTTTCTTATCCATTCATCTGCTGATGGACATCTAGGTTGCTTCCATGTCCTGGCTATTATAAACAGTGCTGCAATGAACATTGGGGTACACGTGTCTCCTTCAATTCTGGTTACTCGGTGTGTATGCCCAGCAGTGGGATTGCTGGGTCAAAGACCCAATCAAAAAGTGGGCTAAAGAACTAAACAGACATTTCTCCAAAGAAGACATAGAGATGGCCAACAAACACATGAAAAGATGCTCAACATCATTCATTATCAGAGAAATGCAAATCGAAACTACAATGAGGTACCATTTCATACCAGTCAGAATGGCTGCTATCCAAAAGTCTACGAGCAATAAATGCTGGAACGGCTGTGGAGAAAAAGGAACACTCTTACAGTGCTGGTGGGAATGCAAACTAGTACAGCCACTATGAAGAACAGTGTGGAGGAAAAAAAAATTTAACAAAAGGGCCAGAATCAGAAAAACTTCAAATAAAAAAGGTTATATATTATAAATTAAAAAAAAAAATCTTTTCTAACTTCAAGGGTAAGGAGATGAATTTTAAACAATAAAAGTAGCAATAACAAATTTAAAATAAACCAAAATATCTGAAAAGGAAATTTAGAAATTTTAGAAGTGAAATATATCTGAAATTAAAATGCAATACCAGGGTTAAATGGCAAATGAGATATGAATGAACAGAGAATTAGGAAATAAGAAGGTATACCATCAGCATGCTTGAATACTTTTATAATATCCAGTAATTTTTCAAACAGAAATATATTTATTAAAGATGTAGAAGATGGAAAAAATTACATCTGTGATCTAATTGACATATAGAACATTCAGCCAACTATTATTGAATACACATTTTATTTAAGGATGTGAAAGTCAGTTAAGAAACTGAGAACAAATCATTTATTAAAGTGTGAGCCAGTATATCTCAAAATATAGACTTTATACAGATCAAAGTTTTTGCCAAAATGCAGTTGTTATAAATCAGAAAAGTACAAAAAGATTAAAAACTAAATCTTTATAAATCTACATGTCATATGTCGCTAAATATAATCTGAGTCCATATTGAATCAAATGGAATTAAAGTACTATAATGAAAATACTACCTATCAAACTTGTGAAATGCTGGTAAATCAGTACTTATAACAAAATTTACAGTCTGAGGTGCATATACTCAATAAGGAGAAAAACTAAACAAATAATAAAACTAAACAAATGCCTTAAGCATTTGTTTGAAGATGAAACATCAATATGCCACACAGAGTAAGTTGGAAAAAAACATAAGTAAATAAATGAAATAGAAAAACAAGATAAAGTAAGATTTTAAAAACTCAGAAAATATAATTTTTTGAAAAGATTAATAGAGTTCATAAATCTTCAAGATGAACCAAGAAAAATAACTGACATAAATACAAGTATTAGAATATAAATGACACAACTTCAATAACAGTAGGCATTAAAATACTAAAAATAAATTGTATATTTCCTAGAAAAATGTAAATTTTCAAAACTGACTTAAGATCCACATAATCGCTGTAAATATTAAAAATTAAATCTATAATTTAATATTTTCCAACAAAGAGAACCCAAGCCTAAGAGCATTTAGAATGTGTATTGTACTCTATCAGACAATCAAGAAACAGTGAAAATATTTTGCAAAGTTATAAAGACAGTAAAAACAGTAGAGGGAGTAGAAAAAGAGCAAATTAAAATTATTTAATGCTAGTAAAAATTTAATTCCAGAATCAGATGTAAAATTTCCCCAACTTTTAGTGACTGAAATAATAAATATTTGTTATCTATTTTTGTGATTCTAGAACCTCAGAGTTGCTTATCTAAAAGGTTCTGGCTCAGGATGTCTGTCTAAGCTGCAGTTACCTCAGGATTTACCTGGGAAACTCTCCACTTCCAAGTTCACTTCTGTGACTGTTGGCAGGCTTTGAGTACATGCCAATCACTGGAGAAAGACATTATTGCTTTCTGTCTGGTTCTCTTCATAGGGTTGCTCACCACATAGCAACTTGCTTCTCCCAGAGATAGGTATCTGAGAGAGAAGTATGAGTGAGAATAACCAAGACAGAAGTCACAGTATTTTTAGAACCTGATATTTAAAATGAAATCCCACCTGATCCTGCAATACTCTGTCCAGAGAGAGAAGGGTTACACAAATGTGTGAATTCAAGGATGCAGGATTTGCAGGAGAGAGACCACCTTAAAGGCTCCCCACCATACTAGATAAGGAAACTGAGAAGACCGCATGCAAGTTCATATACATTGACACAAAACTCCTTAATAAAATAATAGGAATTAGATTGCATCAGTAGTTTAAAATGAAATTATATTCTGGCCAAATTGGACTTGTCTAAGTATACAAAGATGTTTAAAGATTATTAAAAAAAAAGATTACATTATAATATATTACATTAACATGGGAAACAAATGAATAGGAATAGAAAATAATCCTATGACAAAATTCAACATTCATTCATGAGAAAAATAGCATATTAGGACAAGGAGAGAACTTTCATAACCTTATGCATCATGTCAGTTAAACATTTATAGGAAACATATTCAATGAGTAGGTATAAAAATCATTACATGTAAAATCAAGAAATAGACAAAAACACCCAATACCATTGATTAATATTCATATTTTTTAGTATTTATTCAATATTTTCCTGGAAAACTTAGCCAACTCACTAAGATATGAAAAACAAAAGTATAGGAAATAAGAAAACCTAATATTACCATTTTATATAATTTTACATATATACATAAAACTACAGAAAACTTTATAATTAAAAGTTTACTAATTTTGTTGAATATTAAGCAAATTTACAAAGAGCATTTTCAG
>SJYA01000987.1:253350-312392 GCA_006410615.1 Neotragus moschatus | reverse complement strand
CATTTTCAGTTCCAGAAATAAAAGTTAAATATGATAAAAATAATAGAAAAACAAATATCATAATGAAATAAGAATTAATTTTTTAAAGAATACACATGAGCTCTATAAAAAAGTTACAACTTTGATAAAGATTTAGTATAATTATCTGTATATTTGTAAGCTATTGCTTACAAAAATAGAGGAACAAGAAAATATGAATGTTAAGAAAAATCACATCATTTAATATGAAAACATTTCACATTCTATCTTCATTTATCTATTCTTTCATGATACTGATATTAAATTTAAAAGCCTTAGTCATGAAGAGATAAAATGGAGAGATTTTCATGAAAAACAAAAATGGTTTTGAATGAATGTCTATTTAAAATAGAATAATATTTCAAGAAAATTAGAGATACCAAGGGAATATTTCATGTAAAGATGGGCACTGCTACTGCTGCTAAGTCACTTCAGTTGTGTCTGACTCTGTGTGACTCCATAGATGGCAGCCCACCAGGCTCCCCCGTCCCTGGGATTCTCCAGGCAAGAACACTGGAGTGGCTAAAGACGGGCACAATAAAAGACAAAAACGGTATGTACCTAACAGAAGCAAAAGATATTAAGAGGGGATGGCAAGAATACACGGAACACTGTAAAAGCAAGATCTTCATGACCCAGATACCACGATCGTGTGACCACTCACCTAGAGCCAGACATCCTGGAATGTGAAGTCAAGTGGGCCTTAGGAAGCATAAATATGAGCAAAGTTAGTGGAGGTGATGAAATTCCAGCTGAGCTATTTCAACTCATAAAAAGATGATCCTGTGAAAGTGCTACACTCAATATGCCAGCAAATTTGGAAAAGTCATCAGTGGCCACAAGACTGGAAAAGGTCAGTTTTCATTCCAATCCCAAAGAAAGGCAATGCCAAAGAATGTTCAAACTACCACACAGTTTTACTTATCTCACAGGCTAGCAAAGAAATGCTCAAAATTCGCCAAGCTAGGTTTCAATAATACATGAACTGAGAATTTCCAGATATTCAAGCTGGATTTAGAAAAGGCAGAGGAATCAGAGATCAAATTGCCAGCATCCTCTGGAGCATAAAAAAGCAAAAGAATTCCAGAATAAACATCTACATCTGCTTCACTGACTACACTAAAGCCTTTGACTGTGTGGATTACAACAAACTGGATAATTCTTCAAGAGATGGGAATACCAGACCACCTAACCTGTCTCTTGAGAAATCTGTATGCGGGAAAAGAAGCAACATTTAGAACCAGATATGGAACAACAGACTGGTTCCAGAGTGGGAAAGAAGAAGGCCAAGACTTATATTGTCACCCTGCTTATTTAACTTCTATGCAAATTACATCATGCAAAATGCTGGGCTGGATGAAGCACAAGTTGGAAGCTAGAGTGCCGGGAGAAATATCAATAACCTCAGATATGCAGATGACACCACCCTTATGTCAGGAAGTGAAAAGGAACTGAAGAACCTCTTGATGAAAGTGAAAGGAGATTGAAAGAGCTGGCTTGAAACTCAACATTCAAAAAACAAAGACCAGCCATCAGTTCCATTCAGTTCAGTCCCTCAGTTGTGTCTGACTCTTTGCGACCCCGTGAATTGCAGCACGCCAGGCCTCCCTGTACATCACCAACTACCAGAGTTCACTCAAACTCACGTCCATCGAGTCAGTGATGCCATCCAGCCATCTAATCCTCTGTCATCCCCTTCTCCTCCTGCCCCCAACCCTCCCAGCATCAGAGTCTGGTTCAGTGAGGCAACTCTTCATATGAGGTGGCCAAAGTATTCGAGTTTTAGCTTTAGCATCAGTCCTTCCAAAGAACACCAAGGACTGATCTTCTTTAGAGTGAACTAGTTGGATCTCCTTGCAGTCCAAGGGACTCTCAAGAGTCTTCTCCAACACCACAATTCAAAAGCATCAATTTTCTGGTGCTCAGCTTTCTTCACAGTACAACTGTCACATCCGTACATGACCACTGGAAAAACCGTAGCCTTGACTAGATGGACCTTTGTTGGCAAAGTAATGATTCTGCTTTTGAATATGCTATCTAGATTGGTCATAACTTTCCTTCTAAGGAGTAAGTATCTTTTAATTTCTTGACTGCAATCACCATCTGCAGTGATTTTGGAGCCCCCCAAAATAAAGTCTGACACTGTTTTCACTGTTTCCCCATCTATTTCCCATGAAGTGATGGGACCAGATGCCATGATCTTAGTTTTCTGAATGTTGAGCTTTAAACCAACTTTTTCATTCTCCTCTTTCACTTTCATCAAGAGCTCTTTAGTTCCTCTTCACTTGCTGCCATAAGGGTGATGTCATCTGCATATCTGAAGTTATTGATATTTCTCCCGGCATTCTTGATTCCAGCTTGTGTTTCTTCAGCCCAGCATTTCTCATGATGTATTCTGCATAGAAGTTAAATAAGCAGGGTGACAATATACAGCCTTGACATACTCCTTTTCCTATTTGGAACCAGTCTGTTGTTCAATGTCCAGTTTGAATTGTTGCTTCCTGATCTGCATATCGGTTTCTCATGAGGCATGTCAAGTGGTCTGGTATTCCCATTTCTTTCAGAATTTTTCACAGTTTATTGTGATCCTCACAGTGTTAATAAAGCTGAAATAGACGTTTTTATGGAACTCTTTTCCTTTTTCCATGATCCAGCGGATGTTGGCAATTTGATATCTTGTTCCTCTGCGTTTCTAAATCCAACTTGAACATCTGGAAGTTCACTGCTCANTTGAATTGTTGCTTCCTGATCTGCATATCGGTTTCTCATGAGGCATGTCAAGTGGTCTGGTATTCCCATTTCTTTCAGAATTTTTCACAGTTTATTGTGATCCTCACAGTGTTAATAAAGCTGAAATAGACGTTTTTATGGAACTCTTTTCCTTTTTCCATGATCCAGCGGATGTTGGCAATTTGATATCTTGTTCCTCTGCGTTTCTAAATCCAACTTGAACATCTGGAAGTTCACTGCTCACATATTGCTGAAGCCTGGCTTGGAGAATTTTGAGCATTACATTACTAGCATGTGAGATGAGTGCAATTGTGCAATAGCTTGAGCATTCTTTGGCATTGACTTTCTTTGGGATTGGAATGAAAACTGACCTTTTCCAGTCCTGTGGCCACTTCTGAGTTTTCCAAGTTTGCTGGGATATTGAGTGCAGCACTTTCACAGCATCATCTTTCAGGATTTGAAATGGCTCAACTGGAATTCTATCACCTCCACTAGCTTTGTTTGTAGTGATGTTTTCTAAGGCCCACTTGACTTCACATTCCAGGATGTCTGGCTCTAGGTGACTAATCACACCATCGTGATTATCTGGGTCTTGAAGATCTTTTTTGTTACAGTTCTTCTGTGTCTTCTTGCCACTTTCTTCTTAATATCTTCTGCTTTCTTGCCACCTCTTCTTAATACCTTCTTATTCTGTTAGGTCCATACCATTTCTGTCCTTTATTGAGCCCATCTTTGCATGAAATATTCCCTTGGTATCTCTAATTTTCTTGAAGAGATCTCCAATCTTTCCCATTCTGTTGTTTTCCTCTATTTCTTTGCACTGATTGCTGAAGAAGGCTTTCTTATCTCTCCTTGCTATTCTTTGGAACTCTGCATTCACATGCTTATATCTTTCTTTTCCCCCTATGCTTTTCGCTTCTCTTCTTTTCACAGCTATTTGTAAGGCTTCCCCAGACAGTCATTTTGCTTTTTTGCATTTCTTTTCCATGGGGATAGTCTTGATCCCTGTCTCCTGTACAATGTCATAAACCTCTACCCATAGTTCATCAGGCAATCTGTCTATCAGATCTAGGCCCTTAAATCTACTTCTCACTTCCACTGTATAATCATAAGAATTTTGATTTAGGTCATACCTGAATGGTCTAGTCTTTTCCCTACTTTCTTCATTTTAAGTCTGATTTTGGCAGTAAGCAATTCATGATCTGAGCCACAGTCAGCTCTCGGTCTTTTTTTCTTGCTGACTGTAGAGAGGTTCTCCATCTTTGGCTGCAAAGAATATAATCAATATGATTTTGATGTTGACCATCTAGCAGTGTCCAAGTGTAGAGTCTTCTCTTGTGTTTTTGGAAGAAGGTGTTTGCTATGACCAGTGAGGTTTCTTGGAAAAACTCTATTATCCTTTGCCCTGATTCATTCTATATTCCAAGGCCAAATTTGCCTGTTACTCCAGGTGTTTCTTGACTTCTTACTTTTGCATTCCAGTCCCCTAGAATGAAAAGGACATCTTTTTTGGGTATTAGTTCTAAAAGATCTTGTAAGTCTTCATAGAACCTTTCAACTTTGGCTTCTTCAGCGTTACTGGAAGGGGCATAGGCTTGGATTACTGTGATATTGAGTGGATTGCCTTGGAAACGAACAGAGATCATTCTGTCATTTTTGAGATTGCATCCAAATACTGCATTTCAGATTCTTCTGTTGACCATGATGGCTACTCCATTTCTTCTAAGGGATTCCTGCCCACAGTAGAAGATATAACGGTCATCTGATTTAAATTCACCCGTTCCAGTCCATTTTGGTTTGCTGATTTGTAGAATGTCGATGTTCATCTTGCCATCTTTTGTTTGACTACTTCCAATTTGCCTTGATTCATGTACNCACTTTCACAGCATCATCTTTCAGGATTTGAAATGGCTCAACTGGAATTCTATCACCTCCACTAGCTTTGTTTGTAGTGATGTTTTCTAAGGCCCACTTGACTTCACATTCCAGGATGTCTGGCTCTAGGTGACTAATCACACCATCGTGATTATCTGGGTCTTGAAGATCTTTTTTGTTACAGTTCTTCTGTGTCTTCTTGCCACTTTCTTCTTAATATCTTCTGCTTTCTTGCCACCTCTTCTTAATACCTTCTTATTCTGTTAGGTCCATACCATTTCTGTCCTTTATTGAGCCCATCTTTGCATGAAATATTCCCTTGGTATCTCTAATTTTCTTGAAGAGATCTCCAATCTTTCCCATTCTGTTGTTTTCCTCTATTTCTTTGCACTGATTGCTGAAGAAGGCTTTCTTATCTCTCCTTGCTATTCTTTGGAACTCTGCATTCACATGCTTATATCTTTCTTTTCCCCCTATGCTTTTCGCTTCTCTTCTTTTCACAGCTATTTGTAAGGCTTCCCCAGACAGTCATTTTGCTTTTTTGCATTTCTTTTCCATGGGGATAGTCTTGATCCCTGTCTCCTGTACAATGTCATAAACCTCTACCCATAGTTCATCAGGCAATCTGTCTATCAGATCTAGGCCCTTAAATCTACTTCTCACTTCCACTGTATAATCATAAGAATTTTGATTTAGGTCATACCTGAATGGTCTAGTCTTTTCCCTACTTTCTTCATTTTAAGTCTGATTTTGGCAGTAAGCAATTCATGATCTGAGCCACAGTCAGCTCTCGGTCTTTTTTTCTTGCTGACTGTAGAGAGGTTCTCCATCTTTGGCTGCAAAGAATATAATCAATATGATTTTGATGTTGACCATCTAGCAGTGTCCAAGTGTAGAGTCTTCTCTTGTGTTTTTGGAAGAAGGTGTTTGCTATGACCAGTGAGGTTTCTTGGAAAAACTCTATTATCCTTTGCCCTGANTGCTGACTGTAGAGAGGTTCTCCATCTTTGGCTGCAAAGAATATAATCAATATGATTTTGATGTTGACCATCTAGCAGTGTCCAAGTGTAGAGTCTTCTCTTGTGTTTTTGGAAGAAGGTGTTTGCTATGACCAGTGAGGTTTCTTGGAAAAACTCTATTATCCTTTGCCCTGATTCATTCTATATTCCAAGGCCAAATTTGCCTGTTACTCCAGGTGTTTCTTGACTTCTTACTTTTGCATTCCAGTCCCCTAGAATGAAAAGGACATCTTTTTTGGGTATTAGTTCTAAAAGATCTTGTAAGTCTTCATAGAACCTTTCAACTTTGGCTTCTTCAGCGTTACTGGAAGGGGCATAGGCTTGGATTACTGTGATATTGAGTGGATTGCCTTGGAAACGAACAGAGATCATTCTGTCATTTTTGAGATTGCATCCAAATACTGCATTTCAGATTCTTCTGTTGACCATGATGGCTACTCCATTTCTTCTAAGGGATTCCTGCCCACAGTAGAAGATATAACGGTCATCTGATTTAAATTCACCCGTTCCAGTCCATTTTGGTTTGCTGATTTGTAGAATGTCGATGTTCATCTTGCCATCTTTTGTTTGACTACTTCCAATTTGCCTTGATTCATGTACGTAACATTCCAGGTTCCTATGCAGTACTGCTCTTTACAGCATCAGATCTTCCTTCTATCACCCGTCACATCCATAACTGGGTATTGCTTTTGCTTTGGCTCCATCCCTTCATTCTTTCTGGAGTTATTTCTCCACTGATCTTTGCCTGGGGCCAGTGTGAGGAACTCTGCCCATGGCAAAGGTCATGAGAAAGGAGGCTTGGTATATGAAAAGATGAGATCGAGCCCTCGGAAACCCCCTGTTCCTGAGCATCTACCCCCAAAACCAGAGTCTACCTACTTTACTGTTTTACACTCTCACCTACACCTCTGACTTTATGGGGGGCTGACCCTCATTACCTCTCTCGGAGAAGGAGTTAGCTTACAGCTTCAAGTCAATAAAAATTCCTGGGTATGACAAGAGTGTTTCAACTTACGAACTCATCTGAAGGTTATCTAGCCTACCGGTAGAGGTTTGTCTGGCCACATGTGATTGTTTACAGCCTCCCTACTGTGAGAGGCATGAGATGTTTTAGACTTACTAAAGGCAGATTCTTTTGGGTAGTTAGAAATTATTAGTACAGTGGGTTGGTTAGGAATTGTATTGGTGAAGGGTTTTTCATTTGTTGTGCCAATAATTGCTACTAATTCCCTGCCCTGGGTGTGACAAGGGTGTCTCACATCAAACCTCTCTGCTGACAAACTAGCTTGTGTGATAGGATGATCCATACTCCTGCCAAGCACATGATTGTTTACTACCTCTCAACCATAAACAGCACAGAGAGGTATTTTGAAAGTCTTAATTAGCATAGGGCTTTTCTCATTGAGTCAATGATTGCCGCCAGGACTCCATATCCTTAGGCACCTGGGAATATAAGGAAATATAGTAGTTTTTGATGTTAGCAATACTAGACTTTTGAGTTAATGAATTTTCTCTTTTGTTATAGATCACTGTACTTTGTTATAAATCATTGTGTCCTTGCTATGTAAAAATGTAACTTTATCACTATCTTAAGACTAAATAGATCTTAAGGGGAAAATTGGTGAAAGGATTTTCATTTGTTGGGCTGATGTTTGCTGCTAAATCTCCATATCCCCTGTCCTTATAATGAATATAACTAGCTTATAGGAGAAATAAGTATTAACCTTTAAGATTAATCATGTTAACCTTGGGTTAAATAAATTCCTTTCTTGATTATAACTCACTACACCCTCACCCTATACAAATGCAACTTTATTTGGAGGGTGGTGCCTGGTTTAAGAAAAAACACCCTTGGAAAAAATAAGCATTTTGCTTATCAGAAAGAAAGGGTCATAAAATGTCAGCAGGCCTCATGGCCAGAAGATGATGTAAAACCCCTAAGATCTTTTTTTTTATACATTTATGTGAAGCACCTGATTTTGATAAAGGTCAGGACTGTTGACCCCCGCTTGACTTTAAAATTTCCATTTGTCTCTATGTGTAAAAAAGGCATATAAGCAAACCTGAAAATAAAGAAAAGGGATCAGTTTCTGGAAAGACTGATTCCCCCATGTCCTTTTTTGTTCACCGTTTTTCTGGCTGAATTCCCATCTGGGGTGTGGGTACTCACCAAGCCTGCTAATTATGCCTGGGCTTCTAAGATCGGGCCAGGGAGGCCTCAGTGCCTCCTCTCCTTTGGGAGAATGGAAAGACGCCTGTGGCCTACGTAGGTGGTAATTGGTATTCCATGTAAGCCAAGTTATTCAGCCTCTTTTCTCTGCTAATTTTCTAATCCCTCTCTATCTGTAATTAAATGTTTTTTCTAGGACGCTGATTCCATCCCCACCTTCAAATCACCCTGAATCCACCGGGGCTGGACCCCGGCATATCTCCAGTAGTATATTGGGCACCTACTGACCTGGGGATTTCCTCTTCCAGTATCCTATCATTTTGCCTTTTCATATTGTTCATGAGGTTTTCAACACAAGAATACTGAAGTGGTTTGCCATTCTCTTCTCCAGTGGACCACATTCTGTCAGACCTCTCCACCATGACCCACCTGTCTTAGGTGGCCCCACACGGCATGGGTTAGATTCACTGTGTTAGACAAAGCTGTGGTCCGTGTAATTAGATTGATTAGTTTTCTGTGATTATGGTTTGTGTGTCTGCCCTCTGATGCCTCTCACAATACCTACAGTCTTACTTGGGTTTCTCTTATCTTCAACGTGGGGTATCTCTTCATGGCTGCTCCAGCTAAGTGCAACCTCTGCTCCTTACCTTGAATGAGGGGTATCTCCTCACAGCCACCCTTCCTGACCTTGAATGTAGGGTAGCTCCTCTCAGCCCTCCTGCTCCCCCCCCCACAGCCACCGCTCCTTGAATTGATCCACATTCACCTGCATATCCTAGAGAAAATGCAACTGCCACTCAAGTATCCAAAGAACATTCACAAACATGAGAAGCAATCTGGAAATCCCAAAATCCTCTAAAGAAGAAAGCTGCATAGGGCATCACTGACTGGCTTGCATCGCGTCCTGTGGGCTCCTGCGGTTCTCCCCGGGGTCTAGAAGCATGCCCAGGCCAGCACCGTGCACTGATCCACAGGAACCATCGCTCGAGGGGAGCGAGTTGCTGGGATCACAGAGAGTTGCCAAGACCATCCATCATTTCATGGCAAATAGATGGGGAAACAATGGAAACAGTGAGAGACTTTATTTTCTTGGGCTCTGAAATCACTACAGATGGTGATTGCAGACATGAAATTAAAAGACGCTTGCTCCTTGAAAGAAAAGCTATGACAAACATAGACAGAATAGTAAAAAGCAGAGATATTACTTTGCCAGCAAAAGTCCATCTGGTCAAAGCTATGGTTTTACCAGTAGTTGTGTATGGATGCGAGAATTGGATCATCAAGAAAGCTGAGCTCCAAAGAATTGATGCTTTTGAACTGTGGTGTTGGAGAAGACTCGAGAGTCCTTTGGACTACCAGGAGATTAAATCAGTCAATCCTAAAGGAAACCCATCCTGAATATTCATTGGAAGGACTGATACTGAAGCTGAAACTCCAATACTTTGGCCACCTGAAGAACTGACTCATTTTAAGACACTGATGCTAGGAAAGATTGAAGGCAGGAGGAGAAGCGGACAATAGAGGATGAGTTGGTTGGATGCCATCACTGACTTGATGGACATGAGTTTGAGCAAGCCCCGGGAGTTAGTGATGGTCTGGGAAGCCTGACGTGCTGCAGTGCATGGAGTTGCAAAGAGTCGGACATGACTGAGTAACTGAACTGAACAGAATAACACATTTTTTAAAACTGTTGGTTGTAAATTTTTGAAGGATGGAATCTTGTACTACAAACATAAATAGAGGACATTATTGCAAGCTAGTAACAAGCTAAATTAAAATAATACAAATTAATTTTATTCTTAGGAGTCAATTACCATTGAATTTCCTTGCTTTGTACAACTATACAGCCTTCTGAATGGGAGAAAATAATAGCAAATGAAGCAATTGACAGGCAACTAATCTCAAAAATATACAAGCAACTTATGCAGCTCAATTCCAGAAAAATAAGTGACCCAATCAAANGGGACTGATGTGCGGGAATGATCCAGAGGGATGGTGTGTGGTGGGAGGGGGGAGGAGGGTTCGGTACTGGGAGCTAATATACACTCGTGGCTGATTCATGTGAATGTATAGAAAAATGAATACAGTATTGTAAAGCAAAACAAACTAAAAAATAAAAATTTAAATTAAAAAAAAAATCGAGAGTAATACCACTTCTCAGACCAAAAAAAAAAAAAGAAAAAAAGAAATAAAAAGAAAATCTGGAATTATTTTTCATACTCCATTCAACTGAAGAAGTTAATCACCTATTTGGAATTAGGATCCATATTTTTTGTCTTCTATTTTGCATTTTTTCCTTACTATACAACCTATAATATATTGTCATAGATAAAAAAAAAAAGAAGTAGCATTTTGTGTACTGAAATGGAAGAGATTCACTGTTATTTGTTCAGAAGTGTGTGAACAAAAATGATGTGGCTCTAAGTATTTGTGCAAGGATGTGTAACAGATTGACCACATTTTAAAGGTGAAAATTCAAGTCACCAAAGAAACCTGAACTTTTTAGATTTATAGTTGGATTATATAAAGATTCAGTTAATGAAATTAAGTAAAGTGAAAAATTTTAATTGATGTCCTTTACATTTTGATTCATCCTTTTCTCTTTCTTTACTTCGTAAGGATTATTTTTCCTTAAATATATTGAAAGTCAGTAGTATTGTTTAAGCACAGATCTTAATGGATGTTAATGAAGCAGGAACAAAGATCTTCTGAAAGATTCAGACTTCTCTATGGAGGATTTTCTTGCAGGGGATTAGTGCCAGTTATGATTTCTTCACATTGATAATAAATTAAGATTATATGTTACTTCTCTTTGATTTTCTTTGCCTTATTATGATAATTGTTATGATGCTAATTAGTAAATTGTATGTTTGTTCATCAGTTTAATTTATTTTGATTTTTAAAGTAGAGGAACAAATTAGCATGGCATAAGACACAAAATCACCATAATAGCATAATAAGCAAAAGAAAATGAATGAATTAGCACATAGTTGAAGTTACTTGGAAGACAATTCTATGTTCCCAGATGCAAGATGATAATTTATCTATTCTTGGTGAAAATTTTCATTAAAATAAGCAATATTGTAGACCCTTATGAAGTTTGAAATTATACTTAACATTTCGGTGACGAAGGTGGATTATTTTTTATTCAGTGAAGGATTTCCTGCATTTTTCCATTGAAAATGTATACTCCTAGAGGTTTGTCTGTGCTAATATTCCAGAGAAACACCTCACATGCAGAATGTTTTTGCACAATTTATTCATGGTAGACTAATCAAGCACTATGCTAGTGTTTTATGTACAAGACTAAAACCATTAAAAATCCTATAAAATAAAATTTGTTATTTTAGTAATACTACATTTTAATAAAAATGAAATCAGATTGTAGCCTCTTCATATGCAAAGGTATCTGGCATGTAGTAGGCGTGTGATAATTAAAAAAATGAATAAATAACTAAGTGGATGAATGGTATCTTAACAACTATAAATGGTTCCTTCTGTCTTCATTAAATTTCTGTTACATTGGTAGGCTTAAGTTTCACAGTGTATGTAGTGTGACAGTCTTTGATTTGCTTTGGGGTAGAATGTACTGAAAGGGAAGTGTAGTCTCTGGGTGACCAGTCACACATTATAAAGGAATAGCATAAAAATGACGTACAGAAATAAAAAGACAGTATTGGCAACCTGTCTGGCATATCGTGTGCCAGTTCTTTTCCCTTCAGGAAGTCTGTCTTTAGTGAATGTTTAGTCCAGTTGATATAGGAGTTTGATTTGTGACTGATGAGGGAAGCTCATGTCTGGGTGCCAACACAATCACCTGGAAAGGAAGGAGATTTGATGTCATATAGACCCGTAACAAAACCTGATATTTACACAAAGACCTTTGGCAAGGGGCACTAATCCTTGAAGCCAATCTACCTCTGCAATAAAATGTCCTAAGAAAAGAAGAGAGATCAGGATGTATTTTGTTCTTTGTTTTGTTTGATCAAGCTGGTGTCTAATAGGAATTGATATCCTCACAGGCATAAATGAATCTCCAGCTCATATTGAATTTAGGTTTATGTTTCTGATGTCGATTTTCCTGATAATTTATTCATTAAAATAGTTTTCTTTTTTATTCCTTTACAAAATAAGAGATTCTGAACTTGGTCCCCCAAACCCTCATGTTTGGCCCTCCTCCATGAAAAAGAAGACCTAAGCATGACTTACAACTTATATAAAGCCTGAAATTTCTTTATTTGGAATGAGATTAATGAATGTTAACAATAGTGATACAAATCCTTTTTCTGGGAAAGTTAAAAATTTAAAGTTAGCTAGTCCAAAAGGAATTTCCATAAGTTTCTCAACACAGTTTTTTTTTAACCTCTTTACTGAGTTGAACCATGTCCCTGCAAGCTTTAAGATCACTTGGAATTTCTGAATGTGACCTTTTGTGGTAATGGAGGCTTGGCAAAGATCCTCAAGTTAAGACTAGGATAAGCTCCATATCCAAAGTAAGTCATGTACTTGTAAGAGGAGGGAAATTTGGGCACAGAAGTAGAAACACACAAGGTCACATAAAATTGAGACAAAGAAACAGATATCAGGAAGAGAAATTTAGGAAACAATCTCATTAACCATCATACCAACAACAACAACAAAAATCTAGGAATAAACCTACTCAAGGAGGCAAAAGACGTGTACTCAAAAACTGTGTGATGATGATGATGATGAAAGAAAATGAAGATAACACAAACAGATAGAAAGATATGCTTTGTTCTTAGATTGGAAGAATTAACATTGTTAAAATGACCATACTACTCAAGGCAATCTACAGATTTGGTGCAATGGCATTTTTCACAGAACTGGAACAAAAATTGTTTGAATTTGCATGGGAACTCAAAAGACTCCCAAATAGCCAAAACAATCTTGAGGAAGAAGAATAGAGCTGGACAAATCATACTATCTAGTCTCAGATTATACTACAAAACTAGAGTAAATTGTTACTAAGATTACAGTTAGGCATGTGACTAGGCATGTGACTTATGTATGCAACAACAATCATTAAAAGCCAGGAAGAAAATTGGAGTTATCCAGAAAGGATCTGTGGAGAATCGTGGTGTCTAATGGCATGGATCTCCTCAAAATTCACAGAGGGTAAAGAGGGTTTGAGAATTTTATACCAGTAGAAATACTTCCAGCCTGGACTGAAAGGAATAGAGATGGTATGGATATCTGTTGTTTTAAGCCACCAATTTTGCTTTAATTTATCATATCAGTCCTAGAAAACTAATACAACCTCTAAAAGAAGCAACACTCATTGGAAGACTTCATGCCTGAGGAAGGAATATGTCTTCCAAAACGGAGGGGAGATACTTAAGATTAGCTATATGTAACTCATTGTCTTGAAAAGTATCTCCACTGTCTTACACATTAAGAAAAGAGTTCAACTGGAAAGATGTGTATCTCTATATCCATATTCATTACTATTGTCATATGTGTATCTATATATACATATATATATATAATTATATTTACATTTATATACCTCTGTAAAAGAATAAATAATAATACAAAGAAGCAAGAACAAAGTGAAATCAGGACAAGATATACTGAAAAAGGTAAATACATGCAAAAGAGTTCAAGAACGCTCTGGGTTAGATCACATATAGACACAGTGATTGTGGTGATTGATAAATTATAATGCCTATGGGTGCTAGTCAGACAAATTAAGTCAATGAAACACATAGGATACTTATATATTATTAAACACATGGAAATATTTTCATTTATACAAAAACAAAATGTGTTCTCTCTGAATCTTTCTAAAAACTATTATTTCACAACATTTTCTGATTCCATCAAAAGCCATTTTCCCATTTATGATTGAGGCATTGGTATAGTCACATGATCTTATGCCAGTTACCTAACTCTACAGTTATAGAGTAAAATCATAGACAATACATAAAGGAATGAGCATATTTTATTTACAGAAATACATAAAATTTGGACCATAAGCCCTAGTTGGCTGATCACTGCTTTATATGTCAACAAAATTAATAATATTTTTGTTCTTTACCAATGAAATGTGTAAAAACTTATGAAATATAGTTCCTGAGAGTAAATTAGAAACCTAAGGTACATATATGTGTAATGTGACAGTAGTCATCTCACTAGGTGGGCTTCCCTGGTGGCTCAGACAGTAAAGAATCTGCCTGCAGTGTGGGAGACCTAGGTTCAATCCCTAGGTCAGGAGGGTCTCATGGAGTAGGGAATGGCTATCCACTGCACAGAGGAGCCTTATTAACTACGTGATTTGCACAGAACTTAAATAATTTTTTGTTAGGATTTTTTGTTACTGTAGCAATGTTACACATAACACACACACACACACACATTTTGTACAGTTTAAAAATATTTGATTAAGTATAGGAATACTTAAAGAGAAAGGCTCTTTTAGAATAAAATGAGGGAATATTCAAGAATAGGACTGCTAAAGTCAACAGCCTAGTCTTTCATCTTGACTCCTTATTTTCTAGCTGAAAATGGGAGAGTTCCTTAAATTCCTGAATTTCATTCTTTTAATCTATAAAATGGGTAATAAAAATATCTACTTCATAGAGGTTCTGTTAGAACTAAGGGCTCAGCATAGATGAGGCATATCACTGATACTTGAATTAATTTTGAGTTTCTGTATCATTAATCAATAGTAAGTGAAAGTAAAATTTGCTCAGTCATGTCAGACTCTTTGCGACTCCATGGACTATACAGTCATAATGAGTTGGACACGACTGAGTGATTTTCACTACACAGTCGATGGAATTCTCTAGGCCAAAATACTGGAGTGCTTTCTCTTCTCCAGAAATCTTCCCAACCCAGAGATCAAACCCAGGTCTCCCACATTGCATGTGGATTCTTTACCAGCTGAGCTACAAGGGAATTCCAAGAACACTGGAGTGAATAGCCTATCTTTTCTCCAGGGGATTTTCCTGAACCGGGAATCAAACCGGGGTCTTCTGCATTCTAGGTGGATTCTTTACCAATGAGTTATCAGGGAAGCCCAAATCAATAGTAAATGGCAACCATATATATAAATAATGTTAGACATAATTTTAAATTTGTACACTCATTGTTAATACCACTGTAATAATTTTCACTTTTCAAACAACTCAAGCTAGATTATCATCTGTATTGGTTTCTGTGCTCTGTTGGCAAGAGCTATTAACATACTCCAGTAGTGCAATGCAGCAAATACTACATATGGTTCCTATGTTGTGGCAAAGCACTTCTAAATACATAAATATTGTACAGAGGCTACAGTTAACTGAGTAATTTAAGTATAACACAGATTGCAATAAGTCAACATTATTATGTATACCTAGCAAAGTAATTCACACCAAAATGTGAGAAATATTTATTAATTTAAAATTGATCATAATTTAAACAAACACCACAAATTTTGATAGCATTTTTTTTCTTTTTCTTTGAAAGTAAACAAATATGAGATGCTTCTTGAATGTCATCTCACAAATTGAAGAAAAAATACTTAAGTTCATATTTAACAGATTATAGTTAACTTACTTTAGTTCATAAATATAAATCATTAATAAATAAAATCATAGGCCACAGCAACAAAGGCAGTACATGCTTAAAGTCTAAAAAAATTATTCCATTTTTATGCTATGTTTAGGCATTTAACAATTCTTTTCTCCAGTGAATAACACAAACTTTCCATTTCAAATATGAATCCCTTGAGGATTAGGATTTTGATAGCCTAGTTATTTTCTGGTTTATGAAGCCACTGCCTCTGTGGGAACTTACAAGCTATAAAGCATCGTAAGCCCACTGGTTGCTACAAGCCACAAAATCATTATTCTCAAAACATAGAACACAGTTATTTATGTAACATTTAAATATTTAACTACTTAATATACTCCAGTTCAATAGTGAATCAAATTCTCTACCATATCAAAGTAAAAGAATGTTCTTTAAATATGGTTAAATACATGAATGTTTTGTAAGCTATTATTAACAAGGAGCAGAATTTAAATATAAAAATTTTGAAAAGTATTACTCTTAAGCCAGCCAGTCAACACATGCTACTATAAAAAAAGTCAAGATAGTAAACAGCATGGTGGAACAGTGTAAGTCAGGCAGCCTAAAACTAGATGTATGCTTAGTCGCTCAGTCATGTCCAACTCTTTGCGACCCTTCTGTCCACTGGGGATTCTCTAGGCAAGAATACTGGAGTGGGTTGCCATTCCCTCCTGCAGGGGATCTTCCCAACTCAGGGATCAAACCCATGTCTCCCACACTGCAGGTGGATTCTTTAACATCTAGATAGTAGGCCAGAATTGAAGGAGTGGTGGCCTTTGTATTCCAGTCTAAATGAAAAACCTCAAAGAATTGCAAGTGTATTGTGGACTGAGATCAAATATAAAAGCAGTACCATCACTTCATGGGCAATAGATGGGGAAACAGTGGAAACAGTGTCAGACTATTTTGGGGGGCTCCAAAATCACTGCAGATGGTGATTGCAGCCATGAAATTAGGACGCTTACTCCTTGGAAGGAAAGTTATGACCAACCTAGATAGCATATTGAAAAGCAGAGACACCACTTTGCCAACAAAGGTCCATCTAGTCAAGGCTATGGTTTTTCCAGTGGCCATGTATGGATGTGAGTGTTGGACGGAGAAAAAAGCTGAGTGCTGAAGAATTGATGCTTTTGAACTGTGGTGTTGGAAAAGACTCTTGTGAGTCCCTTGGACTGCAAGAAGATCCAACTAGTTCATCCTAAAGGAGATCAGTCCTGGGAATTCAATGGAAGGACTGATGTTGAAGCTGAAACTCTAGTACTTTGGCCACCTCATGCAAAGAGTTGACTCATTTGAAAAGACCCTGATGCTGGGAAAGATTAGGGGCAGGAGGAGAAGGAGACGAGAGAGGATGAGATGGCTGGATGGCAGCACTGACTCGATGGACATGGGTTTGGGTAGACTCTGGGAGTTGGTGATGGACAGGGAGGCCTTGTGTGATGTGATTCATGGGGTTGCAAAGAGTTGGACATGACTGAGTGACTGAACTGAACTGAACATTCTTGAAGCCTGTAGTCTTATAATTCAAGAGATCTCTTGTTAAAAACAAATATATTCTGCTTTACAGACATTATATGTTTTTTAATGCCACTAGACTCAAAATCAACCCTGCTTATCTTAGTCATTACTAGCCTGATATTTAAATAGTTCTTAAACCTAAAGATCTGTCCTAATCTGAAGATTAGGCATTAGGACTTGTAATGTTTCCATTTATCACTTTCACTTGGACTTTGAAATACAGTGATATTAATAAAAGTCAAGAATTGCAATTTAAAACAACTGTAAAATAACTTGTACATGTGTATGTAGACATAAATTTATGGAAAGAATCCCCAAGACATCACTTGGCAAAAATATTTGCAATGTGAACGAATTTATAGCAGTTTATCAATCTGTTTCCATTTGATATTGAAAATATATATTAATAGAATAAACAATAAATCCTCATTAATTTCTGATACTCATTAATTTCTAGATATGAATGAGTGAATTGGAAACAAGTGAGGACATATGCATTTGTCTTATAGTTTATTTGTTATAAATAATATTTTAGCATTTATTCACATTCATGTGTTGAGTGGAGAGATATAGAGAGAGAAAGTGTGTGTGAGAGAAGAAAGCTGTGCGGAAGAAGAAAAAATATCCTAACTAGGATCAGAAGAATTGCTGCTGCTGCTGCTAAGTTGCTTCAGTCATGTCTGACTCTGTGCGACCCCATAGACGGCAGCCCACCAGGCTCCCAAGTCCCTGGGATTCTCCAGGCAAGAACACTGGAGTGGGTTGCCATTTCCTTCTCCAATGCATGAAAGTGAAAAGTGAAAGTGAAGTCGTTCAGTCAGAAGAATTATGACTCTTAAAACAGTCACAATCATAGTAAGGAAGAGAAGTGCTGTCCACGCCTGCTCAGTCATTACAGTCGTCTCTGACTCTTTGCAACTAACTCAATAGAGTGTAGCCCAGCAAGCTGTCCATGGGGTTCTCCAGGCAAGAATATTGGAGTGGGTTGCCAGGCCCTCCTCCAGGGGATCTTTATGTCCCAGTGATCGAACTGGAATCTCCCGCTTTGCAGGTGGATTCTTTACCACTTAGCCACTGGGGAAGCCCAAGAAAAGTGCTAAGTGGTCAGTTATTATAGGTAATAGAAATCCCATCTTCCATAGGCTTGTGTTTCTTTATTAAGAACATTAGAGTTTTACATTAGGAACTGTAAGAAAGTTTCAGAGTTTGACAAAATTTGGTTAAATCTCATTCCCTCTGTGTGCGTGCATGCTAAGTCAGTTCAGTGGTATCCAACTCTTTGCGACCTCATGGCTGTAGCCTGTCAGGCTCCTGTGTCCACGGGATTCGCCAGGCAGGAATACTGGAGTGGGTTGCCATTTTCTTCTTCAGAGGATCTTTCTGACTTGGGATCCAACCTGAGTCTCTTCTGTCTCCTGTATCATCTTGTGTTTTTTGTTTGTTTGTTTGATTGATTGTTTTTTTTTACCACTAGCGCCACCTGGGAAGCCCTTACTGCCTCTACTTACAGCTTTGTTTGCTTGGCTAAATTTATTAAACAATTTGAGATTTTATTTCTTCAGTTGTAAAATTGGAATAATTTTAACTACCTCAACTAATTATTATAAAAATTAAATAGCATTGGCTTCTCTGGTGACTTTAAAATAGTACTTGGTATATGTTTAATGTTGGTGATCTTTCTTTTTCTCTTAATGACAATTAGGACCATATACAGAACTCAAGATTCACAAGCCAACAGTTGGGACTATCTTTGTGTTGATTTGTATAATAATCCTACTATTAATGTGACAGACCTGTTCCTTTTGGGAAGCTTCTTCCTAGTGATTTAGCCATTATTTCTTGTCATCAATTGAAACCTCAGTCTCTTTCACATGAATGGTAGCAGGAAGCTAGTGTTTTCACCATAAAGTGTTGCTACTTAAATATATAGCTTATTATGTATAACTTCATTTGTTGAGTTTAATATAATCCTGATAATGTATAGAAGTCAGATTTTCAATTTCTATCATTTTCTAAATGTGTTACTATGCTTAAAAGTAATATGGGGTTATTTATATCATTGTGGTAAGTACATAAAAAGTGTGTCCTAAAATTTTGCAGTGGATGAAGCTTGAGCCATAGTGCTCTGGAATTTCTTCCCAATTGACCTGAGTGTGTTCTTTTTATATAAAACTTCAGACTTTGCCATCATCTTTCTCACGGATTTTATCTTGTGTGTATAATTCCCACGGGACTCTGTTAATGTCTTGTTGAAATTCTGAACTATTCTGTGTGTAAGAATAAAATGATCTGTCATTTTAATGTCTGAATCAACATAGGAATTGATGAGAGTCTAGCATTCTAGTATCTAGCCATGGCTATGTCCCTTTCCAAGTATTTACAGGCTCTTCTTTAAATAATCCATTTGAAGATTTTGTCTAGATTCAGGTTCACTGGTCTGTAAATTTTTCTGTTATTTTTGCCCTTTCAAAACTCGAAATATCATCCACCATATCTTTTCTTTCACATTTTCTAGCTAGCTATGATTACTCAAAAATACTACCAATGCCTTTACAGTCTCACTACAACTCTTCACAGTGACTTGGTAAGATTGTTTCTGTGATTGGAGATTGAATTCACTAAAGAACATGTAAGTTTCTTTTACTATCCCCTCAATCATTTTTGGCTTCTGTTCAGATTATATATTTATCCTACTTTTTCTAGGCTGAAGAGTCTGCTCCTTGACAGAGGCAAGGGAAGTAAAATTCAGGCCTTATAACTTCTGTATGCTAAATTTAGTCTGAGATGTAAGTGTATCCTTTCTTCGTCCTTCTTAATCTAGTATACCTAGCAACATCTCACTCCCCCCTCCCTTTTCTATCTTATTTTTCATAAGAAAAGCCATTCTGTGTAGCATAGTTGACACAGTATATATCATACTTTTTCAGAAAGAGGTCAGTCCTTAAATATGGATAAAGATGTCTGGCATATAATTTAACTGTAATGTATACTCAAATGTTTGTTCTCTGATAATTATTAGAAATATTATTTTCCATGTCAAAGAAAATATTATCTGGACTTCCTTAAATATGGTTTGGATGAGTCACTTTGAAAGGATTTGTGCATTCCAACCTTGGTATTTAGAGTTTCCTCAGTAAACTTATATGATAGTATGTCCAAAATTATTCTAAGAATTCTGAAAGTAAAAATGAATAATCTCTATCTTAAGTAATTTTTCCTGGGAAACAGACTCAGAGATGCAAATCTTCAAGCTTGTAGTGATTAGGGAGTATCCTCAGCATTACTTCCTATTACAAAGTGAAGGACAAGAGACTGAATGAGAGGAGATTGTAATGCTGTTCAGGAAGCTATGAATCTTTGTCTTTGTTTTAGTCAAAATGATCATGATTTCACCCCTGTATTGACCAGACACAGATGAAGACTGACCCTGGGAAGAGAAGAAAACCTCAGATGTGGCAGTTCCCTTTGGTTGAGGGGAGTTTGTTTGTTTGTTTTTAATGAACACTTCAGTCCTAATTGTCATCTGGAAGGAACACCATATCAGCTACTGTAATTCACCCTTTTCACTACAAAGACCCATTTGTTTCATATAATCAACTGATCCCATATTTGGACAGATCCTCTTGGATTCTGATTAGTTCCTATTATTAGGGAAACTAACAGGAGAAAAGTTAATGGGTCAAATCACCCACTGTAGTGGTCTTAGGAATACAACTGATACTTATCTTTTCTGTATTCTACTGCTCATACTAGAGTTTCCACATCTTCGTTTAGTGTATTGGCCTTAGTATGTGGCCTTAGTGTATTCTCCCTAGAGCATCCCTTATCTCTGTAGTAAATGGAGTGGCTTCTGAATTCTCTTACTGTTGTTAAATTGTGGTTTTCTAGCTCTAAACTGTGTATCTGTGTATCTGTTCTGGCGTGTCAGCTTCTCAGAGCCCTTGAGAAGTTCTATAATTTCTGCTTTACATAGGGTAGGTTATCAATCATTGCTGCTTCCAAGAACCATCCTAGCTTTGGATTAGTACAATTAGATGGGGCCTCATCAAGGTGTTAAATTCCATATTGTGGGAGAGTACCCCCATATTGGTATATTATCGTTTATCCAACTTTGTATAACAGCCTCCTTGATCGAGCATGTTGTCTTTACTCCACTGATACATGTACAACAGATCTATTATGTTGTAATCACTTCTCTCCTAGCAGACTTGCATTTTCCTGACCAAACTATATTGTTACTTAATTCTAGTTATTGGTCAAGTGGCTGGGATGAAAGAAGAGGATAGAGCCTGAAGCAGAGTGACATATTGTCAGTTAAGGTAGGGGACTCTGAATCATCTTCAAGGAAGGAGAGGATGCTAGTTTAACTGAGAGAAGTGGTTCACTTCTATAATCCCAAAAGGTTCAGACAGACTTCAGGTTTAAAAAATTTTGAGTATGACAATCCTAATGCTCCTACTCCAAAGATGAGTCTCATTAAATTTTAACCAAGATCTTGATTTCAATCTATTAGCTACACTATTCTTATAAGAAAATTTTAGGCAATATCTTAATTTTTCTCTGATAGTAGTCTGTTTAATAACCTCCCATGGGGACCATGCTGCCTTCACATTTTACCTTGATTAATGATCACCTTTTATTTTCCTCCAAAATGTGTGTATATACATCCAAAATGTGTGTATATACATCCAAAATGTATCCTCAGTTTCCATAGTCGTTATAAGTACTTTTTCTCCCCTAAAACTGCACAAAGAGCAGAGATATTCTATCTGCCAGTGCATTTATTTACTTGGGCATACCAATCCCAGTTTATCATCAATGAGAACTTCAAAAATTTCACCAAGACTGCATGCCAAGCAAGGACTGTCAGCATTCCTTTTACTAGTGAGGTGACTAAAAGCCAATTTAGTATCTGCTTCCTATAGTGACTCTGCTATTGAATGTTGTGGGTCAGATTTACTAGATATCAGAATCTGCAAATAGATGTATTATCCTAGTCTGCTTTTAGAAACACCTATGAGAGAGTGAGGGTGGCAAGACTGAAATAAGACTAAATTTGAACTTTGATACAAAGGTAACAGATAATTCAATCATCCCATTGAAGCACTGAAGTTGGGATCATCCTTCAGTGATGTTTCGGGTCCAGTATTCAGATGCAGACTGACCTCAAGACAGGGAATATCCTTGGAAGAGGGAGCTTTCTTGTTCAAGGAAATTCTTAGCTGATAGCCTTTTGCTTTCCCAGAGGCTGAAAGAATGAATGTCTCAGTCTGCGAGCGATCATTTGGTCAGTGAAGTGCAGCATCCACTATCTGATCTTATGATGTTTACAATACAGCAGAGTAAAACTTGTTTCTATGAGGGTAAAAAATAGCATATTAGAGCAATATAATGAAATATACTATTTTCAGCCCATATGATAATGATATATTGAATGAAACATAAATCTCAAATAATATATCTATAAAATTGTTGTTAAAAATGTTCTTTTTCCATTCATCCTGTTTTTAAAGAACACTGAAGTAATATCAATTATTATGCTTTCAGCTTCAGATAACAGACCATCTAGAAAGTAACTTAAATAACACAGATTTCACTTATCAGTGACATGAAGACAAGCATTTTAGAGGGTTAGCTCAGAAATTCAACATATTGACAGGAGGTTAGGGGCTTCTATATTTTAACCTTGTTCTTGGTGACACTCCAAGCATTGCATCCTGACAAAAGTGGATGGAGGAAAATGCTTGCCCTTCATCTCTCCATTCGTGTTAGAGATGAAATATTTTTCCTAAGTCCTTTATGTTCATTGTCTAGAAATTTTAACTACTCCTCAAATTTCAAATAGGGATGAGATTAGTACAGTTAGCTTAAACCAATTAATTGATTGCCTAGAATAAGGCATGTTGTTTCCCACCACCAACTAAATCAGCATTTATATAGAAGGAAATGGGGAAACAGATGTAGGATAGGCAACTGATTTTTTTTTCTTTTTTGCCACAGTGACTGTAGGAGAATTGAGCTGATGTAAATCAGGATGAGATATTCACATTTAAAGAATGATAGAAGAATGGGTAGGGCTGTATTAAACAAAATTTTATTAACTTGCATAGTAACAATTTTTAAAAATGCTATTTAATACATTGCTTCAGGAGAATTTGAGTAAACTAAATGTCTTGATGATCTTTATATGGCATATTATTATATTTACTATTTTGCATTAATATACTCCTAATTTGTCATCATTTCAACATATGACAAATCAGTATGTCAGTTTAAATTTATGACAAATAAATGTTCATTTCAATACTGTTTTCCTCCATAAGTATTCAGAATATTCTATTATTTCAGGAAGATGATGGTGTATATAGTTCATTAGTGAGAGCACATTACTTTTGTTTCTCTCTGTCCAGTAACACACAAACATACACAGTACCATTGTCCTTTGATAAGCATAGTCCTTACTTGGGCATATATGTTTTTTAAAAGTTAATTTCAAATGTATTTATGAATAAATGAATCCAATGTCTGTTTCTTTTACTTTCTCTCGTCCTCTTCTTGTGGCTCTCCGATACAATTGAGTTTGACTTCCTACAGACAAAGTACATAAGCCTGGAACATTTCATTTTGGCTTTTGTCATCTAAGAACTCTCTTTCTTTCTTTTTTTTTTTTTTTTTGGCTGCACTGGATAACATGTGGTATTTTAGTTCCTCAACAAGGGATCGAATCTGCACTGGAAGCACAGAGTCTTAACCACTGGACTACAAGGGGAATCCCAGAACTCTCTGCTCCTTTAAAATTTTTCTTCATTCTTACTTCTTTGACTTTACTTCTTTTTTTAAACATTTTTTTAAATTTTAGTATACAATACTGTATTGGTTTTGCCATACATTGACATGAATCAGCCATGGGTATACATGAGTTCCCAATCCTGAACCCTCCTCCCACCTCCTCCCCATATCATCTCTCTGGTTCATCCCAGTGCATCTGCCCCAAGCATCCTGTATCCTGTATTGAATCTAGACTGGTGATTCATTTCTTACATGATAGTATACGTGTTTCAATGTCATTCTCCCAAATCATCCCACCCTCTCCCTCTCTCACAAAGTCTAAAAGTCTGTTCTATACATCTGTGTATCTTTTGCTGTCTTGCATACAGGGTTATCATTGCCATCTTTCTAAATTCCATATATATGTGTTAGTACACTGTATTGGTGTTTTTCTTTCTGGCTTACTTCACTCTGTATAATCAGCTCCAGTTTCATCCATCTCATTAGAACTGATTCACATGTATTCTTTTTAATGGCTGAGTAATACTCCATTGTGCATATGTACCACAGCTTTCTTGACTTTACTTCTTTGCTTTGGTAAATAAAGTAACATTCATTTGAATGTGACTGCAGGTTTGTCACCTGCTCCTTCTCAGCTTAGATTTCCAACTAAGTGGCAGAGAGGTTTAAGTTTAACATCTCTTACTTTAAGATTTTAAATGATTTTCCCTCTACATTTAATCTTTATAATAATCTGAACTTTCAAACAGTAAGCAAACCAATATTCAGAAAGATTTGCTTTTCCATAAGGATCTCTCCAAAAGAGGAATTTCTATATACATTTAAATTTCAATCCATATATGTTTCAATAAAAAGTAATTACTCTTTTGTATTAAATTATTTTCTCCTTCCATGGTAATGTTTTAAGAAGACTCTCTACAGTTTTATAGTTTTTGAAGAGACTAGTTAATGATTATATTTTCATTTCACAATATTAAAATTTAAATGTACATATGGGTATATCACATATAATCTGAACAATGACTAATATAATTTTTAAAAATTTAAAATATGCTGCATTTGAATTCATTCACTGATCAATTCATCATTCATCCATGAGTTAAATATTGGGAACACAAATAAGATATTCAACATTAAGTGCAAATTAATGTGGAAGATTCTGTAGTGAAAAATCATGTATCAATCTGTATTCCACTTAAGTAGACTTCCTCCAATTTAAGCTTATGAAATAATCAATTTTTCCACGAAGATAGGATATTGCTGCAATGCTACAGCTGTGTACTCTTACAAAGAATTATGATTATTTTCATTAGAGCAAATTGATTCTGTGCTGTTTATTCTCAAGATCAATGGGAATCATTGAAGATTTATAGGCAAGAGTAACATAATCATTTAAGTTATTCCTGTGGCATTGTAGATGATAGATCAGAGAAGGAGTGGCAGGGTAAGGAGAACAGTTAAGGAATAACACTAACCCAACAATGGCCAGATAATCTATAGTTTAGGTGCCTGGAGAGATGCCTAAAACTTCCTTACATTGTGTAGTTTCAGAGAAAGACTAACAAGCTGAAGGAGTGTAGGTGTACTGCAATGATTTCAGGCACTAATTAATAGAGCCAGTAAGCACTAGTGGCTATTGAGCCAAATTACTTCAATTTATACCCAGTTCTTCCAATTACTTAATGGCAACCCACTCCAGCAGTCTTGCCTGGAAAATCCCATGGATGGAGGAGACTGGTAGGTTGTAGTCCATGGGGTCAGGAAGAGTCAGACACGACTGAGTGACTGAACTGAACTGAACTAAACTAAAGACTACCATATTAGATAAAACCCTGTGCTATTCTTTTCTCTTTATTCTGTAGCATCCCTATTTGATTCTTAGGATTTCCATCTTTTTGCTTATGTTGCCCATTTGTTCTTGCATGTTGGTTATTTTTTCCCATTAGAAAAGAAATGGAAAAAAAAAAAAGAAAAGAAATGGAAATAACACGTTTAGCACATGAATAATAGTTGTTTTAGATTTTTAGTCTGATAATTTTAAAATACTTGTTATATCTGAGTTTGGTTCTAATGTTTTCACTGTCTCTTTAATCTTTGATTTTTGCCTTTAAGTGTGCTTTGTAATTTTTTGTTGAAAGCCAGACATGATGCACTCAGTAAAAGGAAATCAGTAAATAGACCTTTAGTTACAGTGTTCAGGTGTGGGGGAAAAGGAATCACCATATATTCTTATGCTCAGACTTTAGTCTTTCAGTGAGTCTCTACCTTGGGGATGTGAACTTCACAAGTACTCTCTGTTTATTCCCTGACTTGCCTCTTTCTCCTCCAACCCCATCATTAGGTGGGACAGGATTGTTTAGAGGAGACTGGAATTTGGTAATTCTTTTTCTCCATGTTCAGCTAGGCTTTAATAAAACTCTAATAGGTTCTGGCAAAATAGTTTCTTTTGAGGGAAGCTCTTGTTAGAAGAATGACATGCCCAGGTACATTTCAAATAGTTACATTTCTTCATCTGAGAAGGCAATGGCACCCCACTCCAGTACTTTTGCCTGGAGGATCCCATGGGCAAAGGAGCCTGGTGGGCTGCAGTCCATGGGGTCGCTAGAGTCGGACACGACTGAGCGACTTCACTTTCACTTTCCACTTTCATGCATTGGGGAAGGAAATGGCAACCCACTCCAGTGTTCTTGCCTGGAGAATCCCAGGGACGGGGGAACCTGGTGGGCTGCCGTCTATGGGGTTGCACAGACACGACTGACGCGACTTAGCAGCAGTAGCAGCAGCACATTTCTTCATCTACTTCTGGAATCCTAAAATGATTTTTTTCCCCCAATCTTCACCAAAAGACCTTGGGAGAGATCCTAGAGGTAAACCTCAGAATAGTATGGAGGCACTCCCTAATACTTGTTACCCCTGGAAGTTTTAACTTTTATAATTGTCCACACTGAGCCTCCAGGAATTTGTTAGTCACAATCCAGGTTTTCCTATTTTGGCACTGGTTATCCCAAATGTTTATGCTTGTGGATTTCTTTTCTGATGGTTGGGATTCAATATATCTACCTATTTTTCTCCCCAGTTTGGGAGACAGTGGCTTAACCTATCAGAGAGCTTCTCAGATGGATCTAAAAAGTGTTGATTTTTAAGTTTTTGTTTTGTTCTCAAAATTTTAGTTCTTTAAATTGAGTGATGACTTCTAAGCTCATTACATTTTGAACAGGAAAATGGAAGCCTATTATTTTCTTTATCAGTTATGATGACTCATTTAGAGCTATTGCCTATGAATAGAGCTAAGGTAACAAGGAAAAATTAAAGTTAGTTGAAAAACAGAAACTTGAAGCTTATCTGCTGGCTTAAAATATGGAAAACAAGATGATGAATATCGAAGAAATGTATAAAGTAAAAGAATTATGTTCATAGTAAAAGCTCTTAACAATTTAGATAGAGAAGAAATGTACCTCAACAAAATAAAGGCCATGTATGACAAATGTGCAGCTAACATCATACTCAAGAGTGAAATATTGAAAGATTTTCATTTAAGATCAGGAATGAGAAAGTTTTATCAACACTATTCAACATAGTATGGAGGTCTTAGCCAGTGCAATTAGTAACAGAAAAATAAAAGGTATTAAAATTTAAAAAGAACAAATAAAATGGTCTCTATTTGCAGATGACATGATTTTATATACAGAAAATTCTAAAGATTAAAAAAAAAATTGCTAAATAGACCCAAATGCTGTAAATTTACAGGATACAAAATAACACACAAAACCCAGTAGCTTTTCTACACACTAAAAATGAAAAATAACAATCTGAAAAATAAAGAAAGAAAATAATTCCCATTTATGATAGTATCAAAAAGTACAAAATGCTTAGGAATAATTTTTTTAATATAAATTTATTTATTTTAATTGGAGGCTAATTACTTTACAATATTGTATTGGTTTTGCCATACATCAACATGAATCTGCCACAGGTATACATGTGTTCCCCATCCTGAACCCCCCTCCCTCCCCATACTACCCCTCTTGGTCATGTCAGTTCACCAGCCCCAAGCATCCACAGATGTATAGAACAGTCTTAGGAATAAATTTAACCAAGAAGATGAACACTCTCTACACTGGAAATTACAAAGCATTAATAAAAGATATCAAATAGACACAAAAAATGAAAAGCTACTAATGGGTTAGAAAAATATTGCTAAAATCTCCAGAGTAGTCAAAGCCTTTATAGAATCAAAGCAATCCCCACTAAGATTCTAAAAGTATATTTTATAGAAATAGCAAAGATAATTCCTAAAATTGATAAGGGCCCACAAAAGACCTTGAATACCCAAAACAATTCTGAGAAAAAAGAACAAAGCAGAAAGCATGATATTTCCTGATACCAAGCTACAGTAAGCAAAACTGTAAGTACCAGGAAAAATCAGATACATACCCAATGGAACTAAATCAAGAGCCCAGAAATGAAACCATGCACATACAGATAACTAATATTTTATAACAGAGGGAATAATATTCATAGTAAAAAGACAGTCTCTTCAATAAATGGTGCAGGGAAAATTTAATATTCATATCAAAAAAATTAAACTAGACCCTTATACCACTCACAAAATGTAACTTGAAATGGATTAAAAACTTAAATATTTGAGTCCTGGAACCATAAAAATTACTAAAAAAATCATAATCCATTTTGTTGTACATGTTAATACTTATACCCTCTTATATGTCAATTACATAAAAATAAAACTGAAAAATAGCAAAATAATTAAAAGGAATATGAGGATTCTTCAGTTCAGTTCAGTTGCTCAGCCATGCCTGCCTCTTTGTGACCCCATGGACTGCAGCATGGCAGGCTTCCCTGTCCATCACCAACTCCTGGAGCTTACTCAAACTCATGTCCATCAAGTTGATGATGCCATCCAATCATCTCATCCTCTGTCATCCCTTTTCCTCCCACCTTCAATTTTTCCCAGCAACAGGGTCTTTTCCAATGAGTTACTTGTTCAAATCAGATGGCCAAAGTATTGGAGTTTTAGCTTCAGCATCAGTCCTTCCAATGAATAGTCAGGGCTGATTTCCTTTAGCATGGACTGGTTGAATCTCCTTGGAATTCAAGTTACTCTTAGAGTCTTCTCCAACACCACAGTTCAAAAGCATCAATTCTTCAGTACTCACGTTTCTTTAGAGTCCTACTCTTCACATCCATACATGGCTACTGGAAAAACCATAGCTTTGACACTGAAAGATGAATTCCTCAGGTCGGTAGGTGCCCAGTATGCTACAGGAGATCAGTAGAAAAATAACTCCAGAAAAAATAAAGAGACGGAGCCAAAGCAAAAACAATACCCAGTGGTGGTTGTGACTGTTAGCGGAAGTAAAGTCCGATGCTGTAAACAGCAATACTGCATAGGAATTTGGAATGTTAGGTCCATGAATCAAGGCAAATTGGAAGTGATCGAACAGGAGATGTAGAGTGTAAACACTGACATTTTAGGAATTAGTGAACTAAAATGGACTGGAATGGGCGAATTTAACTCATATTGTGGGCAAGAATCCCTTTAGGAGAAATAGAGTAGCCATCATAGTCAACAAAAGGGTCCAAAATACAGTATTTGGATTCAGTCTCAAAAACAACAGAATGATCTCTGTTCATTTCTAAGGCAAACCATTCAACATTGCAATAATCCAAGTCTATGCCCCAACAAGTAATGTTAAAGAAGATGTCACATGCATGACATTTTTTTCAGTATAGTGTACATCCATGATTGTATGTTTATATGTGAATACTGGTTCAGGATATAAAGTGTAATTCTTATAGATTGTGATTAAGAAGTTTTGACGTCACTAGAATAAATTATATATTAAACTTCTATGTTTAACTTTCTGGTCAGAAATAATTTAAAGGCATTTTTATCATATATTGACAGAATAATATGTCTGGAAGGAAATTCATACAATTTGTTCCTACCTATCTCTTTTGAAAAAGTGTAAAATATGTTAACTAAAACTTCTTAGAAAGTCTAATATGATTTTAATAATTGATAATCTATGATAAAGATTTCTAATCAGCTCACCTTCTAAAATTATAATAATTAACAATAAATAATCAATAGCTTTATTGTACGTGTATGTTTGGTGGCAGAAGTAGAATTAAACTAAACACATCTCTTTTCTAAAGTGTATTTAAATGTGTCATCTAATTTTTAGATAATTTTAATAACTTAAATTCCTTTAAAATATAAGACAATATTGAAACTGAAAATTTGCCTTGTGTCCCATCAAACATGCTAAATATTATTGAACATTTATGTTTTCATTTTTCTGGCATTTGAAATATTATTAACTATTTTAAAAATTAATTTCTTTTTTACTGAAGGATAATGGCTTTACAGAATTTTGCCGTTTTCTCTCAAACATCAACATGAATCAACCATAGGTATATATATATTCCCTCCCTTTGAAACTCCCTATTTTTGACTTTCTACATTATCAACTAACAAATGAGTATTAATTATTCACAGAATGTTCTTAACTACTTGTTTCTATACATTCTTTTATAAAACTTGCAAGGTTACATTTATAAGTTTTTTCAGTTCAGTTCAGTCGCTCAGTAGTGTCCAACTCTTTGCCACCCCATAAATTCCAGCAAGCCAGGCCTCCCTGTCCATCACCAACTCCCAGAGTTCACTCAAACTCATGTCCATCAAGTCGGTGATGCCATCCAGGCATCTCATCCTCTGTCGTCCCCTTCTCCTCCTGCCCCCAATCCTTCCCAGCATCAGAGTCTTTTCCAATGAGCCAACTCTTTGCATGAGGTGGCCAAAGTACTGGAGTTTCAGCTTTAGCATCATTCCTTCCAAAGAACACCCAGGGCTGATCTCCTTCAGAATGGACTGGTTGCATGTTCTTGCAATCCAAGGGACTCTCAAGAGTCTTCTGCAGCACCACAGTTCAAAAGCCTCAATTCTTTGGTGCTCAGCTTTCTTCACAGTCCAACTCTCACATCCATACATGACTACTGGAAAAACCATAGCCTTGACTAGATGAACCTTTGTTGGCAATGGAATGTCTCTGCTTTCTAATATGCTATCTAGGTTGATCATAACTTTCTTCCCAAGGATTAAGTGTCTTTTAATTTCATGGCTGCAGTCACCACCTGCAGTGATTTTGGAGCCCCTCAAAATATAGTCTGCCACTGTTTCCACTTTTCCTCATCTATTTCCCATAAGTTTTTAAAGTAGACTTTATTTCAAGATACTTAATTGAGGAAAGTGTGAGAATTTGGCTTATATAAAATGACTCAAAGAAAAAGCCACATGGAGTTAATTATACAATATTTTCTCATTTTATTTTAGACAATTATTCATAATATGCAGCAATTTAAGAATTCTTGGCAAATAAAGGATCATCTGGGTCAAAAATACCAATTTAACAAAAAGTCAGTGTGGAAGGAGACATATTTTAGTAAAGATTTTTATGTTTTTTCAAGGTATAATGAATAATGCCACCTGTAAACATTAATTTACTTTGTTAATCTGATGATCCAATATGTAATTATATTTACAGGGTCAATAGATCTGACTTGAGTTGTTAGTGGCACAGTTTGAAATAATATATATAGAAAAGAAAACTAAATCCAGAAATGAGAACTAGCCTCTTGATTTTCTCTTGAACCGTACTAGCCACGTGCCTCCATTTTATTTTATAGCTCATGTTTATTCACCAAACATTCTAGTGGTTGCCTACAGATGGAATGCAAAACAATGAAATTATGATTGCAGTGCACATCTTGAAATAATAGATTTCCTTATTAGTGCTTTGCATCCAGGTGTGATGTCTGAAAGAAACTGACCATAGTTTCTAATTGGGCTGGCTGAATCCATGCATGTATGACCCTTTGGTGTTTCCAGTCAAGGCCATGTGTAAATTCATAATAACTGCTTATTCATAATGGTTCTTTGCAAAATTGCATTAAGTCCTTTAAAAATAACATCCAAGGACAAAGACTTATTTTGTTTAACATTGTTTTCCTCTTCATTTAGAACGTAGCTTAGAATAGGCTATTTGAGCTTACATTTTCTTGATATTTTGAAGATAAATTAATTGATATATTTTTCTCCATTAGCAATGGGAGAATGGTGACAACTAAACTTTGGAAGCCATGGAAACTATAACAATACTATCAAGCAAATTTTTAAGAGTAATTGCATAAATAATGAATGAAAATACGGAATATAAATTAATATGGACATATGGTACCTTATGAGAAAACAAATTCAAATATTATAGATTTAAATGACTGTGGAAAATTTTCTCTAGGGAAAACAAATTTCTAAACTGTCAATCTACCTTTAGAGATTACTAGAAACATAAACTTTGCCTAAGAATCTTATATTTAAAGGTAAAATTCAGTTTCAATATTTCTGTTAATTATTTGTGTTGTTAAAGAGTAATGGCATAGAATAGATGGCTCTTGTGTACCAGAGGACTTTAATAAGCTTTTACATCAACATTGATCAACCCAGAGCCTGCTTTGTAACACAGGATATTGGTGAACTGGAGTGTTATGTACATATTAAGAACTAGAAACTTGCATGTCATAAGCTGGCTTGTTAGTTCTTCCCTGTCCACTATTTATTCCACTTTTGCTAGCATATTCTGCATTGCTTGCTATTCAAAGTGGGTGCTTTCCTTGCCTTTTCTAAGCTTTGTAGTTCTTCCTTATTTTTATACCAAACTTTCATTTACATTCTTGTGCTTATATGTTACCACATGGATAACTTATGGTATGCTTTTAAGCCGTTTAACCTTAATTATCTTCTTAAAGGTCTTATATCAAAATACAGCCATTGGTTGTTAAGACTTCAACCTCTGAATTTTGAGGGGACAAAATTTAGTCTGTAACACAACACTCTAGGCAAAAAGTGAGATAATAAATACAAAATCCACAAAGTAATAACTAAAACCTAGAAATGCTCAAGAAAATTATCTAGCTATCATATAATTATCATATCAGAAGCAACCTTACTATCACTATCATTTAGAGGTGACATTGAAAATGTTGAATGATAAAGTATAAAGCATTAATCTCATATATAGAATGAATAATGAAAACCATGCATTTCTGAATGTATGTTTATTTACTTTGCAGGAGAAAATATTTGGGGAATATATTGAAGAAATATTTGGGGAATAATAGCTGTCTTGAAAATATATTAATGTGTTTTGTGAATTATTTCCTTTTGTTTCCAAAGACAGAATTTGGATAATCTGGTAGAAGCATTAAGTACAAATATTTTACCTTGTTAATCACAAAATTGGCTTTTCTTAAAAAAAAAAAAAAGTTTTGACATTGACATAGAAAACATAGAGAATAGACTTGTGAACACAGAGTGGGGAGGAGATGGTGGAACAAATTGAGAGAATAGCACTGATATATACACTACTATATGTAAAGTAGATAGCTAGTGGAAAACTGCTGTATAACACAGGGAGCTCAGCCAGGTGCTCTGTGATGACCTACAGGGGTGGTATGGGGGTGGGATTAGGACAGAGTTTCAAAATGGAGAGAATATATATACACACAGACACACACTTACTGCTGATTCATGTTGTTGTAGGGCAGAAACCAGCACAAATTTTGTAAAATAATTATCCTTCAATTAAAAATAAATCAAAAATAAAAATAATTTTAAAAATAGTATCTCTTGGCAGACAAACTCTAAAGGAAAAAGAAATGCTGAGATTCCCATCTTAGAAACACTTATGGCAAGGCCGTTTATTGTCACCCTGCTTATTTAACTTATGTGAAGAACACATCATGAAAAATGACAATCTGGATGAGTTACAAGCTGGAATCAAGATTGCCAGGAGAAATATCAACAACCTCATAAATGGGGATGATACCACTCTAATANGAGGAGATGGTGGAACAAATTGAGAGAATAGCACTGATATATACACTACTATATGTAAAGTAGATAGCTAGTGGAAAACTGCTGTATAACACAGGGAGCTCAGCCAGGTGCTCTGTGATGACCTACAGGGGTGGTATGGGGGTGGGATTAGGACAGAGTTTCAAAATGGAGAGAATATATATACACACAGACACACACTTACTGCTGATTCATGTTGTTGTAGGGCAGAAACCAGCACAAATTTTGTAAAATAATTATCCTTCAATTAAAAATAAATCAAAAATAAAAATAATTTTAAAAATAGTATCTCTTGGCAGACAAACTCTAAAGGAAAAAGAAATGCTGAGATTCCCATCTTAGAAACACTTATGGCAAGGCCGTTTATTGTCACCCTGCTTATTTAACTTATGTGAAGAACACATCATGAAAAATGACAATCTGGATGAGTTACAAGCTGGAATCAAGATTGCCAGGAGAAATATCAACAACCTCATAAATGGGGATGATACCACTCTAATAGCAGAGAGCAAAGAGGAACTAAAAAGTCTCTTCATGAGGGTAAAGGAAAAGAGTGACAAAGTCAGGTTAAAATTCAATATTAAAAAACAAAAAACAAAAACAAAAAACCCCCCAAGATCATGGCATCCAACCCCATCACGTCATGGCAGATAGAAGGGGGAAGGGTGGAAGCAGTGACAGATTTCCTTTTCTTGGGCTCTAAAATCACCTGCAGTAGTGACTACAGCCATGAAATTAGAAGACAATTGTTTCTTGGCAGGAAAGCTATGACGAACTTGGATAGTGTGTTAAAATCAAAGATGTTACTTTGCCAACAAAATACATATAGTCAAGGCTATGATGTTTCCAATAGTCATGTACAGATGTGAGAGCTGGACAATAAAGAAGGCAGAGCACTGAAGAACTGATGATTTCAGGCTGTGGTGCTGGGGAAGGCTCTTGAGAGTCCCTTGGAAAGCAAGGAGACCAAACCAGTCAGTCTTAAAGGAAATCAACCCTGAATACTCATTGGAAGAACTGATGCTAAAGTTGAAGCTCTAAAACTTTAGCCACATGATATGAACAGCTAGCTCACTGGAAAAGCCCCTGATGCAGGGAAAAATGAAGGAAAAAGGAGAAGAGGGTGACAGACGATGAGATGATAGGATGGGATCACGGATTCAACAAACATGAACTCGGGCAAAGTCTCCAAGATGGTGAGGGACAGGGAAGCCTGGCATACTGCAGTTCATGGGGTTGCAGAGTCAGACACGACCTGGCAACTGAACAACAACAGCACATTCTGGGATGTGGCTGGGTGATAAGTTGGTCTAAATGACTTCTAGGTGAATTCCAATGCCCAAATTGTGATGATATTGCTTAAAATCTTGTTATTTTTCAGGAGCGGTTCTTACATGATCCTAGAATGAAGATTTTCAGCATAATAATGCAAGGACAGTTTCGAATTTAAAGAGATAAAGAGGAAACAAATTATTTTAAGGTGAAAATTATAACAGTCATTTGGATATAAGAATATTCTTAAATGAAGGAAACACTAAATGGTAATTGTAATGAGCTTTAGGTGATAAGTAGTTCACCTGGAATATAGAATATACACATATGTAGAAAGCTGAAGGGAAAAGACTGTAGACAGTGAGTTTATGAAGGAGTGAGACTATTTAGAACCCTGTAGTATAGTGAGATTCATGTTTTTGAACTCAATCTAAATTGAGTCAAGCTTAGCAATTGTCTGTAATTTGAGAGATTCATCACATATTCTTTGAAATCAGATTTAGTATTAAGACTAACTATACATAATGGATTTTTGATAGGCCCTATGGAGTAATTGGTTGAGAGAATAATTCTGAATTTTTAGTGATTGGCTAGGTTCAGGAATTTTTCTTGAATAATTTGAAACCAGGGTGAAGTCTATGCATATAAAATATCTTAATATAAACTGTGATTCTTTACAATGCTAGTCTTTTTTGATTTCTATGATGGAAAAATAGTTTTAGTAACTTTCTACACTTTGATTCAAATATTATTTTCCCTGAAACTAATGATTTATGTTCAGTTTAGTTTTTTTTTACATTACTTATTTTAACACATCAATTTCATACTTAAAGTTTATATTTTATAAAATTTAAAATAATTTAAATGTAAACAAAGTTTTGGAGATAGAAATGGCAACCCACTCCAGTATTCTTGCTTCTAGAATTCCATGGACAGAGGAGCCTAGTGGGCTACAGTCCATGGGGTCACAAAGAGTTGGAAATGACTGAGAGACTAATACACAACACAAAGCTTATTTCTATTTTCATAGGTGTTATCATTGCAAGCACTTTTTATCTTTTGATTTATTTTCATATTTTTATGAGTCACAATTCCAGTAACAAATGAACTGAAATCTCTACAAATGAAGTCCACATAGATTTGTTGTTCATTTTGTGTCTAGTGCAGCTGCGATGGCATACCTTGCAATCTATCCTCATAGGGCAACACAGTGTGCCTTCCATGCTATCATGTAACTTTCATGAATACTTGCTTTCTGGTATAACCACAGAAAGGGTAGAGAAGATGTATACAGAATATTTCAGAACCAAGCTTCCAAAGATACTGTGTCCTACAGATTCAGATATCCCTTGCTTTTTGAAAATTTGCTTCATGACACTTAGCTTTTATAAAAGACATGTATTAGTAACCAGAAGAAATCTAAAGAGGATTTTAACTTTTAAGAAAAAAGTGAAAGTAGCATTCAGCATTTGTTTTCGAACTAGCCATTAAAGAGGAAGTGCACACATGAAGCAGAGAGTGGCACCACCAACCTCCTTTCTCAGAAACTACATTCAGCATCTCATCATCAAGCTTCTATGACTCTAAAATGCCTGTAAGCATCTACACTTAATCTCAACTTATTTTGTGCATCTGTTATCAAGATGTGTCCTAAGGTATTTGTTTCTTTGCTTTACACTATTTCAACTTACAAGAGGTTTCATAGGAAAGTTTTATTTTCAGATACTAGGGGAAGCCTAGTATCTGTCACTTGCCAAAACTCCATCATATAGCATCAATCCAAGAACAAGCACCAAAGCTGGTAAAACTAGTCTTCGTTTGTGACCAGGAAGATAGAAATTAAATATAAATTGATAAAACATGTTGCACAGTCTCTGCTATGAATCTTAATGTAACATTTTCTGAAAGTAGGAAGGAGGATACAGTCAGTACTTTTTTGGAAAATGAAATCTAAGGTGATAAAGGACAAAGCTATGGAGAAACCACAAATTTAGGAAACATGTATTGAAGAGGCAGAGAAAAATACAACTAGAAACAAAACAATTACAGATTATAAGCTCATCAGTGAAGGTAGGAAACCATTCACACACTAATATGAAGCAGTTGTAAAAATACCAGCAATTGTAAGAAGAGAGGAGTACAAACACAGGATACTGGAAACACAATTGAAGTGAATATAAGCAATGCAAAATATTCTTGATTATATATAGAATGCTACATCAAAATCTTATGGTAACTACAAATCAAAAATCTATAATCGATACAGAAAAAAGAAAAAGGAATCCAAACACAACACTAAAGTTAGTCATCAAATCACAAGGGAAGAGAAGAAAAGAGGAAAGAATAATAAAAGACCTACAAAAATAAATTTAAAAAATTAATAAAATTACAATAAGAACATACATATTAATAATTATCTTAAATATAAACAGATTAAATGCTTCAAATAAAAGATATAGACTGGCTGAATGGAATAAAAAACAAGGACCATATATATATGCTATTTACAAGAAACCCACTTCAGATCTAGGGACACATACCAACTGAAAGTGAGGAGATGGAAAAAGGTATGCCATGTGAATGGAAATCAAAAGAAAGCTCTAGTTGCAATCCTCAGATTAGACAAAATAGACTTTAAAATAAAGAAGGTTATAAGTGACAGTGAAGGACACGAGGTAATGATCAAGGAATCAATCCAAGAAGAACATATAACAATTTAAATATATATGCACCTAACATAGTGACACCTCAATATATAAAGCAAATACTAACAACCATAAAAGGAGAAACTGAGGGTAATGCAATAATAATGGAGGACTTTAACACCTTATTTCATCAATGGCCAGGTCATTCAGACATAACATCAATAAGGAAACACAGGCCTTAAATAACATGCTAGAATAAATGATCATTCCATCCAAAATCTGCTGAATGCACATTCTTTTCAAGTGCAAAGGAATATTCCCTTGGATTAACCACACGCTGAGTCACAAAGTGAACCTTGGTAAATTTAAGAGAACAAAAATCATATCAATAATCTTTTCCAACTATGCTGTGAAATTAGAAATCAACTACATGAAAAAATTGTGAAAACACACACACACACAAATATGGAGACTAAACAATATGCTACTAAAGAACCAGTGGATCACTGAAAAAATAAGAGGAAATTAAAAAACACCTAGAATTTTGTCGAAGGCCTTCTCTGCATCTATTGAGATAATCANTCCAGTCCAGCGTTTCTCATGATGTACTCTGCATATAACTTAAATAAGCAGGGTGGCAATATACAACCTTGACATACTCCTTTTCCTATTTGGAACCAGTCTGTTGTTCCATGTCCAGTTCTAACTGTTGCTTCCTGACCTGCATATAGATTTCTCAAGAGGCAGGGCAAGTGGTCTGGTATTCCCATCTCTTTCAGAATTTTCCACAGTTTGACTAAAATAAACACATCCTTCTTACCACCTGATAAACATGCAGCATGAGCTATATGTAACCTTTGTTATATTAAGACAGTACACTATTTAGGCTATTGGCAATTGTAGAAAAGCTTATCCCCTCCTGACTCATAGAAATTGAGGCCAGGAAGAGAATCTTGATATATCAGAAAATTACATTATGTGTTTTGCAATTGGATAATACACAGGAAAAATTCTAATATTGGGGGCTATAAAAAGGTAACTCATATCATGCAAAAATAAAACAGCCCCTTGGATAATGTGAAAGACAGATGAGGTATTTAATATCATGTACCTATCAAGAAAGAAGGAAAAACAAAAGAAATCAAAAAGACTGTGGCCTTCTCACAAAAGTCTGAAAAGGTCAAAGTACCCAGTGTTAATTCCTGAATGTAAATATACTCATAGTCACAATAGCTATAATATTGTGGACAAAGAGTCCTTTAGTAAGATGATGCATATACATGACTCAATTTTTCTTACTGATTACTAGTATTCCAAGCACATAACAAATGCTTGGGACACAGCAGTGTTGCCATAACAATTGTAAAATGTTCTAGATTGCAATACTTTCTCTGTCTTAATAAAAAGAGAGAATGTGAGATACCATTCATTATTATTAGTTTGCACTTTTCCTTTTTTCTAGTTCTTTAGTCTCTTCTCATCTTTATTTTCATTTATATTCTAATGAAGGATAAATGCTTTACAGAATTTTGCTGTTTTCTGTCAAATCTTAATATGAAATCAGCCATAGTTATACATATATCTTCTCTCTTTTTTCTCCCATCTCCCTCCTCAACCCACCCCTCTGCTGCTGCTGCTGCTAAGTCGTTTCAGTCGTGTCCAACTCTGGGCAACCCCAGAGACTGCAGCCCACCAGACTTCCCCATCCCTGGGATTCTCCAGGCAAGAATACTGGAGTGGGTTGCCATTGCCTTCTCCACCCACCCTTCTAGGTTGATACAAAGCCCATGTTTTAGTTTCCTGAGCCATACAGTAAATTTCTGTTGGTGATCTATTTTACACATGGCAATGTAAGTTTACATTACTATTTCCATATATCTCACCCTCTCTTCCCCTCTCCCCATGTCCATAAATTTATTCTCTATGTCTGTTTCTCCACTTTTGCCCTGTAAATAAATTCTTCAGTACTATTTTTCTAGATTCCGTATATATGTGTTAGAATATGGTATTTATCTTTCTCTTTCTGAATCATTTCACTCTGCATAATAGGTTCTAGGTGGATACCTCATTAGAACTGACTCACAGATGTTCCTTTTTATGGCTGAGTAATATTCAATTGTGTATATATACCACAACTTCTTTATCCATTCATCTGTAGATGGACATCTAGGTTGCTTCCATGTTCTACCTATTGTAGACAGTGCTTCAATGAACAATGGGATACATGTGTCTCTTTCAATTTTGGTTTCCTCAGGGTATATGCCTAGGAGTGGAATTTCTGGGTCATATGGTGATTTTATTCCTAGTTTTTTAAGGAATCCCCATGCAGTCTTCCATAGTGGCTGTATCAATTTACATTCCCACCAACAGTGCAAGAGTGTTCCCTTTTCTCCACACCCTTTCCAGCATTTATTGTTTGTAGACATTTTGACGATGGCCATTCTGATTGGTGTGAGGTGATAATCTCATTGTAGTTTTGATTTTCATTTCTCTAATACTGAGTGATGTTTAGCATCTCTTCATGTGTTTGTTAGCCATCTGTATGTCTTCTTTGGAGAAATGTCCATTTAGGTCTTTTTCCCACTTTTTGATTGGGTTGTTTGTTTTTCTGGCATTGAGGTATATGAGCTGCTTGTATATTTTGGAAATTAATCCTTTGGCAGTTGTTTCATTTGCTATAACGTTCTCCTATTCTGAGAGTTGTCCTTTAACTTTGCCTATAGTTTTCTTTGCTGTGAAAAAGCTTTTAAGTTTAATAGGCCCCAATTTTTTTACTTTTGTTTTTATTTCCATTACTCTAAGAGGTAGGTCATAGAGGATCTTGCTTTGATTTATGCCAGTGAGTGTTCTGCCTATGTTTTACTCTAAGAGTTTTATAGTTTCTGGTCTTACATTTAGGTCTTTAATCCATTTTAAATTTATATTTGTGTATGGTGTTAGGAAATGTTCTAATTTCATTCTTTTACATGTAGCTATGCCAGTTTTCCCTGCACCATTTATTGAAGAGGCTGTCTTTGCCCAATTGTATATTCTTGCCTCCTTTGTCAAAAATACAGTAAAATATAGGGGCATGGATTTATTTTCAGACTTTCAATCTTGTACCATTGGTTTATATTTGCATTTTTTTTTTTTTTTGCCAGTGCCATACTGTCTTGACGACTGTAACTTTGTAGTGTAATCTGAAGTCAGGAAGCTTGATTCCTCCAGCTCCATTCTTCTTTCTCAAGACTGTTTTGGCTATTCAGGATCTTTTGTATTTCCATATGAACTGTGAAATTTTCTGTTCTAGTTCTGTGAAAAAACGTCATTAGTAATTTGATAGGGATCACACTGAATCTGTGGATTGGATTTGGTAGTATCGTTATTTTCACAATATTGATTTTTCCAACTGAGGAGCATGGAATATTTCTCCATCTGTTTATATCATCTTTGATTTCTTTCATTCAGCTCAGTTCAGTTCAGTTGCTCAGTTGTGTCCAACTCTTTGCGACCCCATTAATTGCAGCACGTCAGGCCTCCCTGTCCATCACCAACTCCCGGAGTTCACTCAAATTCACGTCCACTGAGTCAGTGATACCATCCAACCATCTTATCCTCTGTCATCCCCTTCTCCTCCTGCCCCCAGTTCCTCCCAGCATCACAGTCTTTTCCAATGAGTCAACTCCTCACATGAGGTGGCCAAAGTACTGGAGTTTCAGCTTTAGCATCATTCCTTCCAAAGAAATCCCAGGGCTGATCTCCTTCAGAATGGACTGGTTGGATCTCCTTGCAGTCCAACGGACTCTCAAGAGTCTTCTCCAACACCACAGTTCAAAACCATCAATTCTTCTGTGCTCAGCTTTCTTCACAGTTCAAATCTCACATCATACATGACCACAGGAAAAACCATAGCCTTGACTAGACGGACCTTAGTCGGCAAAGTAATGTCTCTGTGTTTGAATATGCTATCTAGGTTGGTCATAACTTTTCTTCTAAGAAGTAAACGTCTTTTAATTTCATGGCTTCAATCACCATCTGCAGTGAATTTAGAACCCCCAAAAATGAAGTCTGACATTGTTTCCACCATTTCCCCATCTATTTCCCATAAAGTGATGGGACCGGATGCCATGATCTTCGTTTTCTGAATGTTGAGCTTTAAGCCAACTTTTTCACTCTCCTCTTTCACTTTCATCAAGAGGCTTTTTAGCTCCTCTTCACTTTCTGCCATAAGTGTGGTGTCATCTGCATATCTGAAGTGATTGATATTTCTCCCGGTAATCTTGATTCCAGCTTGTGTTTCTTCCAGCCCAGCATTTCTCATGATGTACTCTGCATATAAATTATATAATCATTTTCCTATTTGAAATGAGTCTGTTGTTCCATGTCCAGTTCTAACTGTTGCTTCCTGACCTGCATACAGATTTCTCAAGAGGCAGGTCAGGTGGTCTGGTATTCCCATCTCTCTCAGAATTTTCCACAGTTTATTGTGATCCACACAGTCAAAGGCTTTGGCATAGTGTCTTATAATTTTCTGTTTACAGTTCTTTTGTCTCCTTAGGTAAATTTATTCCTAGATATTTAATTCCTTTTGTTGCAGTGGTGAATGGGATTATTCCTTAATTTCTCTTTCTGATTTTTCATTGTTAGTATACAGAAATGCAAGTGATTTCTGTGTAGTGATTTTGTTTTTAGTGTCTTTGCTAAGTTTACAGATTAGCTCTAGTGATTTTCTGATATTATCTTTAGGGTTTTCTCTGTACAGTATCATGTCATCTGCAAACAGGGAGAGCTTTACATCTTCTTTTCTGATCTGGATTCCTTTTATTTCTTTTTCTTCTCTGATTTCTGCAGCTAGGACTTCCAGAACTACGTTAAACAATAGTGGTGAAAGTTGACACCCTTCTCTTGTTCCTGTTCTTAGAGGGAATGCTTTCAATTTTCACCATTGAGAATAATGTTTGCCATAGGCTTATCATATATGGTGTTGACTAAGTTGAGGTAGGCTCCTTCTTTGCCCAGTTTTTGAAGAGTTTTAATCATAAATGGGTGCTGAATTTTGTCAAAGGCTTTTCCTGCATCTATTGAATTATCATATGGTTTTTATCTTTCAGTTTGTTAATATGGTGTATCACATTGTTTGACTTGCATATATTGAAGAATCCTTGCATGTCTGGAATAAACTCAACTTGATCATGGTGTATGAGCTTTATGATGTATTGCTGAATTCTGTGTTTTTTTGTGATGGATTTTTGCATCTATATTCATCAGTGATATTGGTCTGTAGTTTTCTTTTTTGTGTGTTGTTTTTGTCTGTTTTTCATAGCAGGGTGATGGTGGCCTCATAGGATGATTTTGGAAGTGTTCCTTCCTTTGCAATTTTTTGAAAGAGTTTTAGAAGAATAGGGATTAACTCTTCTCTAAATGTTTCATAGATTTCTCCTGTGAAGCCATCTGCTCCTGGACTTTTGGTTTTTGGTAGATTTTTGATCACAGCTTCAATCCAGTGCTTGTAATTGGGTTGTTCATAATTTCTATTTCTTCCTGGCTCAGTCTTAGAAAATTGAACTTTTCTAAGAATCTGTGCATTTCTTCCAGGTTATCTATTTTATTTCCATATAGTTGTTCATAATAGTCTCTTGTAATTCTTTGTATTTCTGCATTGTCCATTGTAACCTCTCCTTTTTCATTTCTAATTTTGTTGATTTGATTCTTCTCTCTATTTTTCTAGATGAATCTGGCTATAGGTTTGTCAATTTTGTTTATCTTGTCAAAGAACTAGCTTTTAGTTTTATTAATCTTTACTATTATTTCTTTCTTTTTTTTCATTTATTTCTGCTTGGATCTTTATGATTTTTTTTTCATTCTACTTACTTTGGTGTATTTGTGTTCTTATTTTTCCCATTGTTTTAGGTGGAAAGTTAGGTTGTCTATTTGAGGCTTTTGTTGTTGTAGTTTTGTTTGTTTTGTTTTTATTTCTTGAGGTAGGATTGTATTTTTATAAACTTCCCTCTTAGAACTGCATTATCTGTTTCTCATAGGTTTTGGATTGTCATGTTTTCATTGCATTTGTTTCTAGATTTTTGAAATTTCCCTTTTTATTTCTTCAGTAGCATGTTGGTTATTTAGAAATGTGTTGTTTAATCTCCATGTGTTTGTGTTTCTTCCAGTTTTTTTTTTTTTTCTTTTTGTTGATATCTGGTCTCATAGTATTGGGGTCAGAGATGTTGCTTGATATGATTTCAATTTTCTTAAATTTACTGAGGTTTGATTTCTGACCCAAGATATGTTTTATCCTAGAGAATGCTTCATGTGCATTTCAGAAGGTGTATTCTTCTACATTTGCATGGAGTGTCCTGAAGTTATTAATGAGATCCATGTCATCTAATGTATCATTTAAGATTTGTGTTTCCTTATTAATTTTCTGTTTTGATGATGTGTCCATTGGCATGGGTGGGGTGTTAAAGTCTCCTAATATTATTGTGTTCCTGTCAATTTCTCCTTTTATGTCTGTTAGTGTTTGTCTTATGTACTGAGGTGCTCCTATGTTGGGAGCATTCAGTTCAGTTCAGTTCAGTCGCTTAGTCATGTCCAACTCTTTGAGATCCCATGAATTGCAGCATGCCAGGCCTCCCTGTCCATCCCCAACTCCTGGAGTTCACTCAAACTCACATCCATCGAGAAGGTGATGCCATCCAGCCATCTCATCCTCTGTTGTCCCCTTCTTCTCCTGCCCCCAATCCCTCCAAGCATCAGGGTCTTTTCCAATGAGTCAACTCTTCGCATGAGGTGGCCAAAGTACTGGAGTTTCAGCTTTAGCACCAGTCCTTCCAATGAACACCAGTACTGACCGCCTTCAGAATGGACTGGTTGGATCTCCTTGCAGTCCAAGGGACTCTCAAGAGTCTTCTCCAACACCACAGTTCAAAAGCATCAATTCTTCAGCCCTTAGCCTTCTTCACAGTCCAACTCTCACATCCATACATGGCCACAGGAAAAACCATAGCCTTGACTAGACAGAACTTAGTCGGCAAAGTAATGTCTCTGTTTTTGAATATGCTATCTAGGTTGGTCATAACTTTCCTTCTAAGGAGTAAGAGTCTTTTAATTTCATGGCTGCAGTCACCATCTGCAGTGATTTTAGAGCCCCCCAAAATAAAGTCTGACACTGTTTCCACTCTTTCCCCATCTATTTCTCATGAAGTGATGGGACTGGATGCAATGATCTTCGTTTTCTGAATGTTGAGCTTTAAGTCAACTTTTTCCCTCTCCATTTTCACTTTCATCAAGAGGCTTTTTAGTCACTCTTCACTTTATGCCATAAAATGCAAATCAAAACCACAATGAGCTATCACTTAATACCTGTCAGAATGACTTTTAACAAAAAGATAATAGTTAGCAAGTGTTGGTAAGTATGTGGAGAAAAGGGAACACTTGTGCACTCTTGGTGGGAATATATTGGTATTTTGACAGTGGAAATCAACATAGGGGCTCCTCAAAAATTAAAAACAGAGCTATCATATATCCAGCAGTCCCACCTCTGGGTATATATCCAAAGTAAATGAAATCAGGATCTCAAAGAGCACTCCCATGTTCACTGCAGCATTGTTCATAATAGATAAGATATGGGGGAAAAAAAAAAAAAAACTTATGTGTTTGCCTACAGATGAATGGAGATTTTATACACATATACATACACATGATGGAATATTATTCAACCATGAGTTAGAAGAATATCCTGTTATTTGTAATGGATAGCCCTTTAAGACATTATGCTAAATGAAATGTCAGATGGAGAGAGATTAACACTGAAACTCTCATTTATGTATGTGAAAACTTTAAAAAGCCAAACTCATAGAAACAGAGACTAAAACTGGTTGCCAGGGCCAGGTGGTTGGCAGAGATGATGAGATATTGGTCAAAGGGTACAAACTTCCAGTTACAGATGAATAAATTCTGGGGATCTAATGTATAGCACTGGTACTATAATACACATTTATTTATATTTTAATCTTTTATAGATTTAGTTGCTATTCCTTTTCAATACTCAGACTGTCTTAATTGAAGCAATGTCATCATATCTTAAAGAAATTTATTTTCCCATCTTTTGATGATATACAAATGAGAACGCTGACTTTTTTTCATCCTGAGTAGTGACATTTTATAAAATGTCAAATGAAGTGTCCATATATTGCAACTATCTATATACATATGGTAAAACTACTCTGGGTTAAAGCTATCATCATTCATTCATTCCTCAATCATTATTTTGAAAGGCTCATATATACTAGGATTTGGGGTGGATTCTCTGGACACAAAGACAAGTACATATGGTATGGAATCTATTCTCAAGGAACTTTCAGTGTATTTGGAAAAACCCCTGTCATACAATATGTGTTTATTGAGTGCCTAATTATTAGGTACTGGCCATTGTTCTAGGTGCTGAAATACAATGATGACTGAAATGGCATATTTTCTTTCCCTATGAGACTCATTTTTTAGTGGGTAGAGAGGTAGACAAGTAAGAATCAACAGCAACAATAAGTAATGTATGCAGTTTATTATATAAAATAGATTAAAGGGTTTTAGAATGTAGAGAGAAAGAGAGTGCACAGTATTAGACAGGCTAGTCAGGGAGTCTATGTTAAGGTTAAGATTTTGGAAAGATCTCAAGAAAGTGAGGGCATAATTTAATCAGGTATCTGAAGAAAGAATGTTCTAAGCAGAGAGAGGTTAGAGGTTTGAAAGAGGTTAAGGTAGATCAAGGTAGGCTCTTGGTATGTGTTTAGGGCAAGAGACCAGTGTAAACAGATTAGTTTGAACAAAGGAGAGAGAAAAAGAAGTCAGAGTGGTAAACAAGGGACAGGTGCAATAGGTTATTTTTGGCTTTCACTATGAGTGAGATATTTTGAGCACAGGAGGCATAATACTATGATTTATGCTCTGGGAGCCTCAATCTGGATGTGTACACAAAATACAAAAACATGCAAATAAAGATGCATACAATGCTACTGTGAATATTGGAGTACATGTGTCTTTTTTTATTATGATTTTCTCTGGGTATATGAACAATAGTGGGATTTTTGGGTCATATGGTAGATTTATTCCTAGTTTCTTAAGAACTCTCCATAGTGTTTTCCACAATGGCTTTATTACCAACAGTGTGGGAGGGTTCACTTTTCTCCACATTCTCTCCAGAATTTATTATTTGTAGCTTTTTTGATGATGGGCATTATTTCTGGTGTGAGGTGATACCTCGTTGTAGTTTTGATTTCCATTTCTCTAATAATTAGTGATGCTGAGCATCTTTTATGTGTTTATTGGCTATCTGTTTGTGTTTTTTGGAGAAATGTTCACTTTTTGATTGGGCTATTTGTTTCCTAATGCTCACAGTAGCACTCTCTACAGTAGCCGGAACATGGAAGCAACCTAGATGTCCATTGACCACATATCAATGAATAAAAAAGATGTGGTACATATATACAATGGAATATTACACAGCACAAAAAATGATAAAGTTTGAATCAGTCCTAGTCAGGTGGATGAAACTAGAACCTGTTACACAGAGTGAAGTAAGTCAGAAAGAGGAAAAAGTATCGCATATTAATGGATATAAATGGAATCTAGAAAATGATATTGATGAACCTATTTCAAGGAAAGAATGGAGACACAAATGTAGAGAATGGACTTGTGGACACAGTGGAGGAGAGAGTGGGATGAATAGAGAAAGTAGCATCAACATATATACAGTATCAGATGTAAGATGTATAGCTGATAAGAAGTTGCTATGTAGCACAGGGAGCCCAGTCTGGGGATCTATCATGACCTGGAGGCATGGGATAGTGGGGAGGAAGGGAGGAGATGTATGTATATTTATGACTGATTTGTGTTGCTGTACAGCAGAAAACATGAAGGAGGGCATGGCAATTCACTCCAGTATTCTTGCTTGGAGAATCCCATGGACAGAGGAGAGTTGCACAGAGATGGAGACAACTGAAGCAACTTAGCACATATGCATGCATAGCATAAACCAACACATTATTGTAAAAAGTGTTTTTTTTTTTTTCAATTTAAATAAATGAAGTGTTTGCTAAAAAAAAAAAATGCATATAGCCCAATGTTATGATTATAATGGGACAGGGCAGAGAGGTAACTCAAGGGAAGAGGCATTACCTCTTTCTCTTCACAGGGATTAGAGGAGACCATGCCTTTCCCCTTTAGTCACATGATACAGTGATAATGACTTTTTCAAAAACAGTTTTCTCCTGTGCAGTCCATAAAGGCAGAACCTTGTCTTTCTTGCTCTCCACAGTAATCTGTTTACCTTGCACATCATCTGTCACATATAATTTAGTTTTTGAAGTATGATGATAATAGGAATTATCCAGGAGTTGAAGCAGTGACCTTCCAGATAGAGGAAATGACATGCAGGTGGACGCTGCATGGCACTTGATTTCCCCCTCTGTGCAATGATATCACTGGATTAAAGATCTTTATTTACTGTGACTGATTCCTTTTTCAACCATGATTATGATGGATCTTTTATTTCAGCTCAATTAAGATTAATACCTATTTTCTTATAAGATGTATCAAGTACTTTAAGTAAACTATGACTGTATTTGTTGTATTTTCCTTCCTTAGGCTACATCTTCTTAAGGCTAGATCTCCCTGATGGAACAAAACTAACCACTCCCATTTCAGTACCATTCTTATACTGATGCCTTAAAGATGTCTCCAGATTCTATTTTGTCCTGAGCTCCAGGTCCACAGATACAACAAAATCTCAAATATTGTCAACCTAGTATTACCACACTTCTTAAATATTGACCTGCTCCGCTAACCTGCTTTGTTCTCTGTTTCTTTGAATAGCACTAGAACTACACCCAAAAGAACCTGAGCCTTAACTCAACTGCTTCCTTCTCTTTGCTCCACACTTTCAATCACTAAATCTTATGCATTCTAGTCTGGGCTGGTTGGTGAACTTGTCACTTCTTTCTACCCTTACTGCCAATTTTCTTTGGGTCCACCATCAACTCTGGGAAATATTACATTATCGACCTAGGATTTTTGTCTCTGATTTCAACTTCCCCCACACTTCTGCCAGCATACTCTTTATAAAATGCAAATCTGATATTGGTATTCCCCTTCTGAATGCATTCTATGGCTTTTTGTATAAGAGTTCCTTGATTGGCTACATTATATGCTTTTCTTTCTTCTTCCTCAAATGCAGAACCACAAATGTATTCAGTAAGGATCCTTAAAGAATATAGGATCAGAAAGGAGGTGTGCACTTTTGCCATTCTTCCTTTTGGTGACAATAAGATGGTTATGATACTGGAACTTAACCAGTTATTTTGGACTTGAGGCTATGAGGTTAGAAGCCATGTAATAAACCGAGGATTTTAGATGGGGCTACATAAAGGCAACATGAGTCCTTGATGTCTATGGATTGGTCAGACAAGATCTGGCCTGTTTACTTTCAATCTTTTTCATGTGAAAGAAACAGAATTTAATCTTATTTATTCACACCCCCTGTTTTTTCATTACATGTTCATTTCAGTTCAGTTCAGTTCAGTTCAGTCACTCAGTCAAGTCTGACTCTTTGCGACACCATGAATCACAGCAAGCCAGGCCTCGCTGTCTATCACCAACTCCCGGGGTTCTCTCAGACTCACGTCCATCAAGTCAGTGATTCCATCCAGCCATCTCATCCTCTGTCGTCCCCTTCTCCTCCTGCCCCCAATCTCTCCCAGCATCAGAGTCTTTTCCAATGAGTCAACTCTTCGCATGAGGTGGCCAAAGTACTGGAGCTTCAGCTTTAGCATCATTCCTTCCAAAGAAATCCCAGGGTTGATCTCCTTCAGAATGGACTAGTTGGATCTCCTTGCAGTCCAAGGGACTCTCAACAGTCTTCAACACCACAGTTCAAATTCTTCAGCGCTCAGCCTTCTTCACAGTCCAACACATATCCATACACGACCACAGGAAAAAACATAGCCTTGACCAGATGGACCTTAGTCGGCAAAGTAATGTCTCTGCTTTTGAATATGCTATCTAGGTTGGTCATAACTTTTCTTCCAAGGAGTAAACGTCTTTTAATTTCATGGCTGCAATCACCATCTGCAGTGATTTTGGAGCCCCCCAAAATAAAGTCTGACACTGTTTCCCCATCTATTTCCCGTGAAGTGATGTGACCAGATGCCATGATCTTCGTTTTCTGAATGTTGAGCTTTAAGCCAACTTTTTCACTCTCCTCTTTTACTTTCATCGAGAGGCTTTTTAGTTCCTCTNTGCAGTGATTTTGGAGCCCCCCAAAATAAAGTCTGACACTGTTTCCCCATCTATTTCCCATGAAGTGATGGGACCAGATGCCATGATCTTCGTTTTCTGAATGTTGAGCTTTAAGCCAACTTTTTCACTCTCCTCTTTTACTTTCATCGAGAGGCTTTTTAGTTCCTCTTCACTTTCTGCCATAAAGGTGGTGTCATCTGCATATCTGAGGTTCTTGATATTTCTCCCAGCATTCTTGATTCCAGCTTGTGTTTCTTCCAGTCCATTGTTTCTCATGATGTACTCTGCATATAAGTTAAATAAGCAGAGTTGACATACAGCCTTGATGTACTCTTTTTCCTATTTGGAAAAAGTCTGTTGTTCCATATCCAATTCTAACTATTGCTTCCTGGCCTGCATACAGATTTCTCAAGAGCAGGTCAGGTGGTCTGGTATTCCCATCTCTTTCAGAATTTTCAAGTTTATTGTTATCCACACAGTCAAAGCTTTGGCATAGTCAAAAAAGCAGAAATAGATGTTTTTTCTGGAACTTTCTCGCTTTTTCCATGATCCAGCAGATGTTGGCAATTTGATTTCTGGTTTCTTTGCCTTTTCTAAAACAAGCTTGAATATCAGGAAGTTCATGGTTTACATATTGCTGAAGCCTGGCTTGGAGAATTTTGAGCATTACTTTACTAGCNGATTCATGATTATATTCATGAGTTCAAATTTGGTATGATATATATTTCTAGGAATTTATTCATTTCTTCTGCTGTTCAGTTGTTGACATATAATTGTTCAGTGTAGCCTCTTATATCCTTTGATTTCTGTGTGTCAAATATAATGTCTTATTTTTCTTTATTAGTTTTATCTGAGTCCATTCTTTTGTCCTTGGGTAGTTTGGCTAAGATTTTGTCAATTTTGTTAATCTTTTTAGAAAAGCTTACTTTGATGTTTTTCTGTCCTTTTACTATATTTCACTGATTTTTGTTCTAGTCTTGATTATTTCCTTCCTTCTGCTAAGCGTGGGCTTATTTGGTTCTTCTATTTTAATTCCTTGAGGCATAAAGTTGTTTATTTCATGTGTTTTTTCTTAATATATACATCTATCACTATTAATTTCCCCCTCAAGACTCCTATTGCCTCATTCCATAAGTTTTGTTATGTTTCACTTTGTATTGTTGTCTGTCTCATAATACTTGCAGATTTCCCTTTTGATTTCTTTTTCAACACATTGGCTTTTCAGGAGACTGTTGTTTAATTTCCAGGTGTTTGTAAATTTTCTAGTTTCCCTCCTAGTTTCATTCTACTGTGATCAGAAGATAGTATGATTTTGGTCTTCTTAAATTTGCTAAGACTTACTTAGAATTTAACATGCAGCCTATCGTAAAGAACGTTCTATGTATACTTAATAAAAATATGTGTCTCAGTGCTGTTGCCTAGAATGTTTGTTTATGTCCATTAGATCCATTTGTCTATTAATGTTGTTCAAATTCATTGTTTCCTTATGGGGGTTCTGTCTGGGTGATCTATCTAATGTTGAAAATGGAGTATTGAAGCCCGCTACTATTATTGTATTTTTGGCTATTTTTCCTTTCAGTTCTGTTATTATTTGCTTTTGTATTTACATTATCTGATGTTGTATGCTTAAATATTTACAGTCTTGGTTGAAAAGAAAAAGAGAGAGGGAGAGAAAGAAAGAGGGGAGGGGGAGATAAAAGGGTGTTAGAGGATGATCCATGGATTAATAGATGGAATATAATTATGGTGGTATAGCATCTGAGTGTTAGATTTATGAAACGTGAATTAAGGAAGGATAGCTTTTCATTAAGAAAGGCAGTAAAAGAATAAGGATGTGTGTCATTGAGAGGAGAGTTTGGAAGAATGATGAAGTGCAGTGGGAAAGGCTAATGCCCAGGTCCCTTCTAATTTATTTTCACAAAATTTATACCTCATTAGCCTCTTCTTAGCACAAATATAGATTATCAAAATAGCGATTATGTAGGTCAACACTCTGTTTTTTCTTAGACTAATTTCCTACCTTTTCCTTCTTTTACTCTGTGCTATAGGAAGCTATATTTTCTAGCATCTCTTCCTTCTGGCTTCATGGTAATTCTGACTAGTTGGTGTAGCTGGCAGAAGGAAGGAATAAGCTAAAGTCTTTCCCTTCCTCTTTCTCTTCTTCTTATGGTGTTTGGCAGCACACAGATCTTAACTAGAGTTCAAGACCTTAAAAAGCTGTATTCTCTGCTCTCAACTAGTAATGCCTATCTTCTTCTGACACATTCCAAACAGTTCTAGCTTTTAGAGTATGGAAGCATTTCTTCTGTTACCTTCCTGGTATTGCTAATCTCAAAATTGTCTCAATTGTACCTCCAATTGGATTTTTTAAAAGAAAAACTTTTCTACCCCTGTATAACCAATGTCTTGTATTTCACTTACTCTGTTTGAAAGAAATAAAGTGTTTCTCTTTTACCAATTGGACACTGACTGATCAAGCATCCATCTGATGTAAATTGTTTATATAACCACATGTATGGTGTGATCCCAGGGTCATAACGATGAACTTTAATCAAATTTCTTCTTTTATAGAAGCATTCTCAACTACAGTATGGCTAATTTTTTTCTGAAATACAGGCTAATAGCTATTATATCTCTTTCTTTTCAGAATCACTAGTGATAATTGGTTATGATATTATATACTAGATTTTAAAATAATTTTCAGTCATTGATTATAATTAACCAGTTATTCCACAGAATAGTATAGGGTAGTATTTCTAGATAGTTCTGTAATCAATAAATAATAAAAGTATGTGTTTTATCTTTATTTTTAAATGAATTTTTAAACTGGAGGATAATTGCTTTACAATGCTGTGTTTGTTTCTGCCTTACAACAATGTGAATCAGCTATAAATATACACATGTCCCCTGCCTCCCAAGCCTCCCACCCTCCCTGCCTCACCCCATTTCTCTAGGTCTTCACAGAGCACTCGGCTGAGTTCCTTGCATTATATAGCAACTTCCCACTAGCTATCTATTTTCCATGTGGTAATGTTATGTTTCTATGCTATCTCTCAGTTCATCCTATGCTTTCCTGCCCCCACTGTATCCACAATTCTCTTCTTTATGTCTGAATCTCTACTCTTGCCCTGTAAATACACTTATTGCTACCATTTTTCTAGATTCCATATATATGCATTGTGCTAAGTCACTTCAGTTGTGTCTGACTCTTTGCAACCCTACGGACCATAGCCCACCAGCCTCTATGTCCATGGGGATTCTCCAGGCAAGAATACTGGAGTAGGTTGCCATGCTCTGCTCCAGGAAATCTTCCCAATGTAGGGATTAAACCTGTGTCTTTTATGTTTGTTTAATTGGCAGGCAAGTTCTTTACTGCCAGCGCCACCTGGGAAGGCCATATATGCATTATAATAATACATAATATATATTATATTATATAATATATAATATTTGTTATTCTCTTTCTGACTTATTTCACTCTATATAAAAGGCTCTAGGTTTATCCATCTCTGTTCAACTGACTCAAGTTCATTCCTTTCCATGGCTGGGTAATATTCTATTGTAAATATCTACCACATTATTTGTCCATTCATCTGTTGATAGACATTTAGCTTGCTTCCATGCCCTAGCTATGGTAAATAGTGCTTCAGTGAACATCAGGGTTCATGTGTCTTTCTAAATTATGGTTTTCTCAGGATATATGCCCAATAACGGGATTGCTAGGTCATATGGTAGTTTTATTCTCAGTTTTTAAAGGAATCTCCATACTGTTGTTCAAAGTAGCTGTATCAGTTTACATTCTCACTAACAGTGCAAGAGTTCCCTTTTCTCCACATCCTCTCCAGAATTTATTGTCTGTACATTGTTTTGATGATAGCCTTTCTGATGGGTATATCTTTATTTTTAGTTGCCTTAAAGGTTTTGCCTACAATGCAGGAGACCCGGGTTCAATCCCTGGGTCAGGGAGCTCTCCTGGAGAAAGCAATGGCAACCCACTCCAGTATTCTTGCCTCCCTGCCGCCCCCAAAAATGAGCTCAGAGAAATATTTACAGTGCTTCCCTGGTGGCTCAGGTGGTAAAGCATCCGTCTACAATGCAGGAGACCTGGGTTCGACCCCTGGGTTGGGAAGATCCCCTGGAGAAGGAAATGGCAATCCACTCCAGTACTATTGCCTGGAAAATCCCATGCACAGAGGAGCCTGGTAGACTACAGTCCATGGGGTCGCAAAGAGTCGGACACGACTGAGCAATTTCACTTTTACTTTCACAATTTTTTTTTAAAAGCTTCCTCACTCTATAGCATAACGTTACTGCCCAACACATGACAATAAGAATATTCTACATATTGTTACATAATTTGTCCATTAGGACCTAGTAGAAGACTCTTTCACACAGCAAGGCCAATCTGCTTAAAGTTTTTTTGATATGAGAGAAAGAAATCAGCTGAAAGGGCTGGAATATTTTGAATTCCCAAGGGAAAATCTGAAAGGAAGGACACAAGCATCAATGAAGTGCCAGCAATGCCACTGGAAGGAACGAAAGAAAATCTCCCTTTCCTCTAGCCCCAGGGTCCTTGTCTGGGAAAGAACTTTTAAAATGTTGTAATAGATAGCCAATGGGAATTTGCTGTACCCCTCAGGGAACTCAAACAGGGGCTCTGTGACAATCTAGAAGGGTGGGATGGGAAGTGAGATGGGAGGGAGGGGACATGGCTGTACCTATGGCTGATTCTTGTTGATGTTTGACAGAACATTCTGTAAAGCAATTATCCTTCAATTAAAAGAAAATAAAGTGGCAAATAAAAAGTTGTTTCATCTAAATTGTTGACTGTGGGTTTTGTCAGGTAAATCTCTGCTGTCTCCTTAGGGAGTCTTCAAAATGTTTTTATTCATGATGTTATGCAAGTAAATTCAGAGCAAATTGATTTCACATGAGTGAAATCAAACTGATAGAAGTGTACTGCTAAGTGTGAGATAGCTTTTAAGAAAAAAATTCATCTGAGATTCAGTAAGTATGTTGTCTACTTTGTGCTTTTCTGAATTTGAAGTTACAAAGTGCTCCGTGAACAGAAGATTCACTCATTCATCCAGACGGCCATCTCCCATCCTGAGACGTGATGTGTACACATGTGTATTGAGTGGGTTCAGTGTCCACTTACTTCTAGAGTTGGAAAATGATCAAGTCAGACTAAAATATTCAGGTGAATTTTGAATTTACGCTATGAAGTTGTCTTGCAACACAGAGATTCAGTCAGACTCTTACAGATCTGAGGAAGCAGGAATAAGGTCATAGGAAGGATGACAGGAAGCACTGCCATAGGTCACTTCTCCCATGGCCTGCCTAGGGTCGCAAAATGTATTTCTTTTAAGAGTACATTTTCTCATAATTTTCTGGGCATCTATCCTTAGTATCCAAGAGCCCTTTCATGACACCCTAGCAGTTCTTCAAAATGGGCATGCTCTGTGTGTAACATAGGTGGATGTGTGGAGGGAAGCTGCACTTTCTGAGAAAACATGCCTTGCAGGCCTAGAAACAATATTGGGTCAGTGCCTCTAGATGGCCAGGCCCTGAGGACTTGACTCATACTGGGTAGAATACACAAGATATTAACATTACCTGGTGGAAAACAGCTGCCACAGTGACAGCAGATGAAGGCCAAACATGTTCTCTCCCTGTGGTAAGCAGCATAGGAAATGGTTGAAAAATCATGAAACATCTCTGCCTTGGAGACAGAAAACATCTGATCACTTTACTGTCAATGGACTTCTCCCCCATGAGTAGATCTAAGTGTGAAGTGAAATGTTCCTTTGTGAACTTTGCCTCAAGACAAAGAGAGTGAGTACTATTCTAGTACTGTCTGAAGGTGCCTTCTCAAAAGTTCTCTCTCCTGCACTCCACTCTGAGGTGGCAGTATTGAAAGGATGTGGGTTAATAAGTACCAAAGTACTAAAGAAACATAAAAAAACAACATACGCACACACACACACACATACACACCAACAAGGAATAGCTTTTCATGTACAGCCTCATCTCAATAGATTGGATGCATCTCCTTTTATCAGATTGCCAACACTTGCTGGATCATAGAAAGAGCAAGGAAATTCTAGAAAAACATCTACTTCTATTTCATTGACTACACTAAAGCCTTTGACTATGTGGATCATATCAAACTGCGGGAAACTCTTAAAGATATGGGAATACCAGACCACCTTACCTGTCTCCTGAGAAGCCTCTATGCGGGTCAAGAAGCAATAGTTAGAACTCTGTATGGAACAACTGACTGGTTCAGGATTAAGAAAGGAGTCAGACAAAGCTACTTATTGTAACCCTGTTTGTTTAACTTATACGAAGAGCACGTCAAGCAAAATGACAGGCTGGATGACTTACAAACTGGAATCAAGATTGCCAGGAGAGAGTGTATGCCTCTCACAGGCAGTTTTAGCACTGAAGCTTCTAATTTAGCTGGTAGAGGATTTGTCAGGATATAATGAAAGATAAATGCTTAATACTGAAGCTGTAGCTGAAAGAGAAGGATGAACTTATTTCCCAACTTCAGGAAGAATTGGAAAAAGTTCAGCACCTACAGAAGGCTTTTGCTTCAAGAGTAGATAAATACACACAAACTGAACTTCTAGACTGTGATAACACAGGATCATGAAGAATATGATGGCGAACTAACTGACGCTGGCCAAGGAGAAGCAGGAAGACAAGTCATAAGGCTATTGCCATAATCCAGAGATCAAGCCCTGAGCCTTTGGAGTGGGCACACTGACTCCAAGACCCTAGACTACCACAGAATCCCTAACCCTACGGAGTATCAAATCATGAGAATTCCCACAAAGGAAATCAGTAGAGTGCAAGACCTGGAATCACACAACTACCAATAGCACCTGTGCAGGATGCCTCATCCAAACAACAAACTAAAATACAAATCCAATCATAGTACACAGGATTACCACCTCTCTCAGCCCTGGCCATGGGGGGTGGNTCCCCAGACAGCCATTTTGCTTTTTTGCATTTGTTTTCCATGGGGATGGTCTTGATCCTTGTCTCCTGTACAATGTCACGAACCTCATTCCATAGTTCATCAGGCACTCTATCTATCAGATCTAGGCTCTTAAATCTATTTCTCACTTCCACTGTATAATCATAAGGTAGCCATTTATAATTCCAATTGTAGGATGAGCTGTAAATTTTGTGGAAGAGAGTTAAAAATGAAAAAAAAAAAGGCAGGGAATCTTGTTTAAAATAATTAAGACTTTCAAGGTGCACATATCAGAGGTTTAAAACAAGTAAGGGTCCATTTTAAGCCCACATCCCCACGTGAGATAGCTGTTGAAAACCCATCAAATCAGATCTGTTTGACTGAGAGACACCTATTGTTCTTTGGTTCAAAGTCCTAAGAATACTTAACTAGACTCTTTGAAATCTCGTGTTTGCTTGCCTTTCCAGATTCCTCTCTCATCACTTGCCATCTGTGATGCAATCATAATGAATTATTATCAGTTTCCTTGCACTCCCAGGATATGTCTATGCAACCAATCTCACCTTATATTCTTCATCTGGCTAATATCTATCCACTTTGAATGTTTCAACTTTGAGGTCACTAATTTTGGGGAAACTTTTCTGACTCTCCAAGTCTAACTTAGATGTCCCTAACTTGAACTTGCTTTGAACCTTATACTTCCTTTAATTTATGTATTCATGAAATGTGGTGTTGTTAATTATGCTACATCCAACTATACTGAAATCTTTGTGAATGAAGCATGTGTCCCTTGTTCAACCTCATATTCTTTATACCTAACAGTATATAAAACATAGACGGTGCTCAAATATTTACTATTGGATTTTGAATGAAAGACACATGCTAAGAAAGGGAAGATTCTGGATTTTATTTCTAGTTCTAAGAAATTATTATCTACTTTTTAAACATGCAAATCTAAATTTTGAGAGTAAACAAGCAAAACAGATAAAAATTTTTAGACTTTGAAAGGTAGAGTGTTTAATGTCTGGAACATAGTAAATATTCAAAGTATAGTGGGGGCAAAAAAAAAAAAAAAAAAAAAACTGTATATTTCCATTTGTAGTACTCAGCATGTGAAGTGTCATGTTAGCCCTTATAACACTAAGCATCTAAAGAACCTGGATTAATATTTTAAAACTGTGGTGTATAATTTAATACAATGTCCATAAACCTCTCAGTAAGTCTTATATTCATTTAAGAGACATTTTCAGTCCATGAAAGTGTTTTTATGTGCATAAACACATGGAAAACTTCACAAAGTTGGGAAGTGTCTTATGGAGTCAATTAAAGCCAGTGTAGCCCTCACTGCCAAGTCAGATGAATTTAGCATTTATAGATCCAAGGTAAATGAGTAAAGCTTGCCAATACCTTATAAAATGTGCAGAAACATATTCCTTTTTGTCTGAGTATGTAGCATTATTACTTTAGGACATTAAAATGACCATTTTGATGATATTAAATAAAAGATATGCCCTTACTTACTGTATTTATTACACATATCAAAAGAGTTGATTCTAGCTAGAAAACACAGGTTTCTTCTTTATCATTTAAACATTTTATATGAATCTCTGACTGTTTGGAACTCATAATAAAATTTCTCAAATCACGTTTTGGGTAATTGTAGAATAAGAGTGTAGGCATGTGTGTGTGTGTGTGTGTGTCTGTGTCTGTGTGTATTGGTTAGACATGGTATGGGGTTGGTTTGAAATACGGAAGTCATTTTAATTTTTAAAAATTTGTTTCCACTAATTTACCTCCTTCGAGTCTGATTTATCTTTCAATTGTTTTGTTTAATTGCTTGCTTTCTCTCTTTGTCTCCTAATAGGTTTTACTTTTATTTTTAATGAGCCTGTTACCTTCTTCCCCCTTAAAGTATTTCTTTCCATTTGCTCCTTTAGATGTTTTACCTAACACATTTCTTTTCACCACTAAGGATTTTGGAAGATGCATCTGTTTGGAGGCATATGACACTTGGCTTCTTCCTTGCTCAAGCTCCCTCTTCTGTTTACTTTCTTATCTCTTGTTTGGGTCTTTATAATCTGTTTTTCACTCCCTTTTCCTCAACTGTCTTTTGAAGTTCCCCTTTTATTTGATCTTTCCCATTTTCTTCCTCCAATCCCACCTTATCTCACCCCCCCGCCTTTTTTTTTTTTTTTTTTTCTTTTTAACAGTGAGGCTGTTTTTCATAAGATTTTCTGCCAGGAAT